>OOFH01048777.1:0-13972 GCA_900323355.1 Merlangius merlangus
ACACCATCAATAGATAAACTGATGGACAGCAGTGTTTCCCCTACAATTTTCCAGCAGTGGTACTGAGGGGTTATATTGTACAGTGGTGCAGTGTTTTTCTGCACATGCACAGTACTGATGTGTTTGCAAAGTGCTGATCTGCACGGGCGGCGGGAGGTTGTGATCACTGATTATAGAAAGGCTCAGGTGCATTTTGACACAAATGCTCTCATAAAATGCTAAGAAAATAAAGCATTGAAAAATATTCCATGGAGCACAATTTTCCACATACTCTCTGGCAAATAGTCACAGCACTAAACAACAATAAAAAACAGTGAGTGTTATTAGTCACACATTTAAAGCTCCTAGTGGGAGGGAGTCACCGGAGCCCAGGGCCTTCTCTGGGCATCTCTGCACCTCTCCAGCATGCCCTACATCTACCCTGGTGACTCGGTCACCCCTGTAACCACAAAGAATTCCCCATGCCTTTGTTTGTACTAAAGATTGAGTCAAGTTCATTGCTTTATCTTAGTCCATTGAATGCATTAGAGGGCAAATGTTTGCAATTTCCCTGGGATGAAAATAACCAGCTTTTAGTGCTCTGGAAGCTAATGTGATTACCGAGAGGAACTCAAAAACACAACCCCTGATAAACTTGGTTGGAAACAGCATCAGGACTTCAATTCCATTTGTTCACAGACTGTCTTCCTTTTCTGATTAAAGAAAAACAGAAATTATTTTGCGCACTGTGTTATGCAATACTGTAGCATTGAATGTTTCACCCTCCGAGGATGCAACTCCAATTGTTTACATTTAGGTTTGACTGAATGTGGGCAGAGGGCTCTTCAGCATGTCCAATTTCACATGTGAGTGAGAACAATGCGTTTTTCTGGCACATCTGATGTTATGACTTTTCAATACAACTCGTGATTTGAAAACCTGTATCCTGCTGCTTGTTGAGTGGACACTTTACTGTGGGCCTGGGAACTCAAGCTGAATATTTTAATTAATTTAATTCCAATGATTTTCTATTACTTCTGAGTGAAGTGTTCAGTTCAGTTTATGTGTGTGCATGTGTCTGCCTGAGTATGTGTGCTTGCATGCGTGTGCATGTGTGCGAGTGCATGCGTGCATGTGTTTAGCATTTGCAATTATTAGTTATGCTAATTTACTTTGATCAGTTCCTGTACACCATGCTGCTTTGGGAAGTTTCATTATTAATAGTATATTAGGGGGTATCTTTTTACAGGTCAGACATATGTCTACAAGCACTAGTGTAGTACAAGTGGTTTAGCAGTCAGAGTTTATACAGTCTTCTCTTTCAACTGCTTCTGTAGTCACGCACCTTAGACTATAAACTATGTTGGGCTATAAAGTGATACAATTATCCACCTGATTGCTTCAATAAAGTATGGTGACATCTCCCAATTAAATTACAGAATTGATTCACCATCTCCATTACCGGCAACAACAAAAAAAATGCAGAAGTACATTCATCAAGGACAGCGCCTGTTTCATCACGAGAATTTTGTGAGGTGGAGCGCAACCAACTGGGAAATACCCTGATATACTGTACATTAGGGATGGGCAAAACGATTATTATTTACCCAGGTTAAGTGTAACTACTAAGCATATATATAAAGAACTTTTATTTTTTTTCAAAGCTCTACTTTTCATAAATATCCTTAATACATCATGGAGTGCAGTAAGAATTAAATGGCGTCTTCCAAGTAGCGCTAATAAGCAGTGAAGCACGTAAGCAGCTAGACCAAATGAGACTCATAATGGTAGGTAAAACAATACTGTATTAAATCATCACTTGTGATGTAGAACAGAATAAAATGAAAACAAAGTGCTTGCATGATATTGAAGCCTACAGCGATCGTTAGTTAACTTGTGTGGTGGTGCCTTATCATTTGTTTACCCATGGGCCATGGCAACACGATTGCTATCTCATTGGCTGAATCAATTAGAACGTTTTAAACTCAATCAATATAAGGTCACGGGGAGACGAAGCTCTGTTCGCTTGTATATTCTATTTACGTGGCCATATTTTTGTTATATGTTAAAAAAAAAAAAGAAGAGAGAATCAGTTCTCTTGTTTTTAATCGGTTCTCGTCACTTTCGGAATTCGTTCGTTCTGACAGAATCGTTCGCGACCGACCCATCATCCCTACTGTACATTTGTACCATTTTTCAAAACGTACCACCCTTTCATATGTTTACCGTCTTACCTGTTATGATAGTATGTGATGAATTGTGTTCTCTACACAAATAGTTCAGAATGAGACTCAGGGCTGAGATAAACTGGGTGTGTTTATCATTCTTTTCCTTTTCCTCAGAGCTATGGATGGGTCAAAACTATTATTTAACTGCCTGGATAATACAGAAATTAGGAACGTAAATGAGACTGCGTTGAAGTTAAGAGATGTATTTACTAAGACGGCTACTATCTTTAGATTAGACAACCATCATTTTGTATGACAAATTACTGTTATCCACAAAAGGTAAAAGTCAACTTGTAACTGCTTCAATGTCTACCCTCGATGGCAGATTTGTACTTGCCTTGTCTATTACCTAGCTACCTATTAACTTATCACACTCAGTCAGGTGTGTTTCAGATGCTTTCAACTGAAAGATAAAAGCCATTTTGAATCAAATGGAATACTATGGAATACAAATGGACTGCTACTATCTTTAGATTCAACCATCATTTTGTATGACAAATAACTGTTATCCACAAAAGGTAAAAGTCAACTTGTAACTGCTTCAATGTCTACCCTCGATGGCAGATTTGTACTTGCCTTGTCTATTACTTAGCTACCTATTAACTTATCACACTCAGTCAGGTGTGTTTCAGATGCTTTCAACTGAAAGATAAAAGCCATTTTGAATCAAATGGAATACCGATAAAGGGATTGATGTGTACATCACAAGAAACAAATATTGAAAACTGGATATCTGAAACCCTGTTATAACCTCAACATATTTGCGCCAGTGGTCATTTCATAGTGGCTGGTATAATGCTATTGGCTATAACCAGCCTCATCGCCATTGGTCCAAATGGTGCAGTTTTTCCCCTTCCATACATCATCATCATTATGACTAAAGGAAGAGCTGCAGTCTGTAGGCCCATAACGCTCAGGCGTCCACGCACCGCGATGTGGCCGGTGATAAAAAAGTTATCAATCTCAAGCTCACTGAAGCCCTCAGCAGATGATGGGTATATAACTACCTCTATTAAACTCCAAGTGACCATCGTCCTTCTTCTGCCACGATTCTTGAGAGGGAATCAGATAAGTCATACCGCGCCAATGAGAGTTGGACAGCACAAGCTTCATGCACCAAACTTTCTGAGCGGGTACGCTTTAACAACTTGGTGAGAGTGACATGGAGAATGGAACTGTACAATAGCAGCGCGTCTTGGACAACATCATTCACAGAACTCAAAGAATTATTATATATTATTCAACAATTATCTTTAGCAGGTTTGATTATACAGTTTGTTAACATAGTTGCTACGTTCAGCTGGATACATACAATTTCACCATGCAGACGAGAAGGTATTGATGCTTAATGAGGGTGAAAGACACTTTAAAAGGGTTAATAGATATTAACTATCTAATATCTGCTTTCCTAGGCCCATGGTTTATTTTCAACCTGATCCATAGGAGGGCAAACAGAATATTAGCAATTGGAACAAGATCAGTTTCTCTCCAGTTGCTTCATTAGGGAAACTGGTGTCAAAAAACCATTATGCCAAGATACTAACCAAAAGTCCTGTCCAACAGTGTATTTCAGATTGCATTTAGATTATCGGTCTTTCATTTCACCTTTGCCGCTTCTTTTCTGTGTCAATTAAATTTCCTTCAACTGAGCCAGAAATACATGTAGTCATATTATACAATGGAGTTACGCATCTACTGCACATCCGGCAAATATCGTCACTATAATATCTGATATAGTAATCAGGAGAATGACAATAGCTCTAAGAGCCACTTCATAGTCTGTTTTAAATAATTGAATGGGAATATGTCGGCTCTACCTCCCCTCCTCTCTTTTTCTCTGGCTACACTTTGCTGCAATATACTTAACTCCACATGAAGTACTTTACTTTAATGATGGTCAGTGGATTGGAGCATTTAGTGAAATTATTTCATTATGCCAATGCAGTGCAAAAGGTCAAATGATTGTCTTGAGATTTCATCTTTTGGATCAAGCTGCCTTCCTTAAAGTGAAAATGACGAGCCAAATTATGTTGAATTTTACAGTGATGAATAAGATGACATTAAAGGGACACTAATATTTTAAGACATTTATTACCTCAAATCAACGTATTCATTCGTAAATAAGTCCTCATTGGTGTAAAATTATCTCTACCAAAAATCTGACTTATCCTTCTGAGTGAAGGATTATTAATATGTAGTTACATAGGACGGGTAAGCTTCATGGAGGCTTCCATGTTCTTCCGGTCTATGAACTGCCGAGAGGGACAAAAAGCACTACGTGGTACAGGAAATGCAAACCCGTTTCGTGAATGATGTCGTGAATGATGACTGAAATAATTCACTATCTTGCTCGAGGAATAATTACTCATACATCATTAGCTTACACTAATGATTCAATGCAGTTTGAAATTTGTTTGATATCACGAACCTCATCATCACTCGAATGACTCGATGAGGTAGTATTGGATGTCATGACACAGCTTCTTGGCACACGTTGCCCACCGTAGTTTTTGAGCACTATTAGTTTGAATGCAATATACAATTGTACCACTAGATGGGAGTAATTTTTGCACAGTGTCCCTTTAACAGAGCTGAGGAAAAAAACTTTCATATATCTGGATTATGGGTAAAACACAACAACTAAAAGGAAACTTGATGAGAAACATAATTTATTTAGTATAGCTCAAGGTATCCCATAAGATATCTTACTACTATAATAGCAGGCCTGTCGGAAAAGTTACTCGGAAAGTTGGTCAATGCGCATGTGCCAAGCAGCCTGCAGCTCACACACACACACACACACACAGCACGCGCAAACGCGCACATACACACACCGCACACAAACACACACGCTCACACACACACCGCAAACACAAGAGATACATTGTGATAACAGCCCCGCCGTCGACACACTCTCCCAGCTGAGGCGTTATGTCTATAGACTGTAGAAATTGCGATAAAAGAAGTGAAGAGGCAATTTCTCAATTCGACAACACAACGGCCTAAGGTTCATTTCATCATATAAAAACCGCTCAAACATCACGCCGACCGGCATGTCAACAAAAAAGATGCGCAATCTCTTAAAGAGACAGCGTCCCTATGGGGAACAGTATGGGGAATTATGTTTACAGAGTCCACCACAAGACTACACTTTGTTGCTAAAAGGTAATGTTACTCTCCTCCTTATTATTGATATCCCCCCTGCCGACTGTTTTAGATGTTTTATTTTACTAATGTGTGTAGACTTTGTGTGACTGTAGGCTACTGCACACAAATGAACCAAATTTTCAGTTTCAGAAGAAGCTGTTATTATTTTCAACTAACATATAGTAGTTGCCATGTAGCGTGCCAGTCTTGTGTTGATGACGCTTCAGTCTGCATTTGCATGTCATTGAGTCGCCACCTAAATGATAATCAGCCTGGTGCATTTTGTTCGCTGAATGGTTAAAAAATACATTAAATGTTGCCACTGCTTTTCAGTCATTCATTGTGAAAGCTAAAAGATAGGTCTTATCATAACCCTAAAAGTACAAAATTTGACCCTACGTCATATACCGCACCTTGCAAGCCGACCCCCCTTAACCTCCCGTTGATTCTACTGAGGTCTGAACACCATCGATGACCGAATATACATGTAAAGCACCAAGTGTGAATCACCCTCAGGGCTGAATCTCCTGATATACAAATGTGGCAAAAATGTCCTTAAAATATTATGCTTGCTTCATAACGTAAAGAGAAAATAATTATACTTGGTTCATTGAGTAATAGGTGAACCAAAATGTTGTCGTTGTAACATTATAGGCAAATGTTATTATATTATGCGCTCAGAAATTTGTTTTATTATCGACTTTTTTTATTATCGGGTTTCCACATTATAGCTATGAGTTTAAATACAACCAGAGGTTGAGCATGTGTAATGCTCGCGCAGAAACTCTATTAATGTCAAGGATCTTCCTTTTAAACCCAGCTCAAGCATTTGATTTATTTGAATGAAGAATAACTCTTTAATTCAGCCTTAAAACGTATACATATTTCCTGCCCTAGGATGAACTGAAGGTGTGTAATGTAAAAAAAGATTCACTGATTAATGCAAATTAAGGATTCCAATACCTTAGGAGATGAGCTAGCACAATTTTTTTTCAAATGTTGAAACCACCACCGAAGTGAGGAATTATTACAATTCATGCATAAAAAATGCAGCCCTTTCAGATATGCTTGCCTTGACAAATGCCACCACACACTTGCTAATATAAACCATTACAAAGTTAAAAGCGCTAAATCTTTACATCTTTAACAGGAAGCTATGACTTATTTAGAATCCAAGCACAATGTAGGATTGTTAATCTTATTTCCAGTGCACAGAGCACAAATTAATGTAACCAGGGCATCTTAAAAAGTCTTGCCTGGAGCATTCAGCTTTCTCTTGGCTGGCTATTTATATAGCTAATGTGACTACTTAAAGACCGGCCATTGGTCGCTTCAAGTGCCACATCTGCAATTCCAATAGAAGCTTCTGTTTGAGGTCTGGCCAGGCAGAAAAGTGAAAAAAAAATGGGGGAAAAGGTTAAAGATGAGAGAGAGCCCTGTTACTGCCAGATAGCACAGATGGAAAACAAGCAATTAGAGCCGTGTGGAGGACGGGCACGAGTTCTCCACTTAAACAGAAGCTCTTTCTCTCACCAAGAGTGTTTGTGTCTGCTCTGTGTGTTGTGGAAACGCTGCCACCCTGCCCCAGAGTCACAGCAGAGTAAACTTTATCCAACAGACAACAGGGAAAAGTCACAAGTATCAAACAGACTGTCAAGCGCTGGAAAGGGAACAGGGGAGGGAACATCCACCATGCAGGGGATTGTGATGGTTTCAAGACAAGTTACCTATTTTCAAGCCTTCCCCTGTCTTACGTTTTAAATTATAGGTTGTTGAAGCTTATGTACAAACATCCATAGTTTGGTGATTTTCACACTGCTCCAATGACTAATCTGTAGGGTGACAACATTATTGTAAAAATAGCTAGCTCTACCTCTCAAGCAACAATTGAGTGTTTCTTTTCTTGATATCTTTGTTTTGAAGAGGTTGGTTCTATCGAGGAGATGCACTCTGGTTAATTTAGCTCTGTTGTGCTCTTCAAGGGGATGACAATACCATGGCATATTCTCAGTCACAACACAGATAAGTGCCTGCCTAATTATGAATTTGAATTGGCGATAACACAAATAGTCCAACACATGCTTTTGAATACGTAGAAGATCTTTTAACCTGCAACATTTAACATGTCATCATTGTCATGGGCATTTTCTTGATATGCTTTCCCTTGCACAGACCAAAGTTATAGCAGAAAAACAAAAGCCATGATGCCAACGTCCATGTTTGACTGTTTGAAAGGGAGAATTCAGAAGATATAAGCTGCAATTAAATAGGGTTGGTTTTGGGACAGGAAAAGAGGATGAAATCTCTAAAGGAGTCAGGATTTGTGGATAGCTGGATTTGGAATAGTTTCATTGGCCTGAGGGATCTCTGACCTGAGAAAAACCAACAATAATGTATAAACTTTTCCCCTGACCATCACATTTATGCAAAACTCAAACGATCTGTTAATTTTTCTTAAATTTAACATTGATCCCATTATGCTTCATATCTCTGTACACAGTATTTTTTATCTCGTATTTTCTAGAAAAAGTAATTGACCTGTTTAAAGAGATGTAGCTGTCCAGCATGTAGAGGTGCGGTTATTATATGGAATTGTATCAATTATTTTTTCTGCGCTCTGCAACCAGAAGAGGCTACAGTATGCTGTACTTGTCTGATGTAAAGTGCACTACTTATCGAGATATATGGAGAACATAAACAAGCCAGATCAAGTGTGGCTCTTGGCTATAGGATGGATCTGCTTACATAAACTCCAGAAGTATCCCTTTGGAGTATATGAGTGTCTGGACAGAGGAGGGAGAATATTTGGAAAACAAAGTTCCTTCTTCCCGTGCAAATGGGGAACAGGGCTTTAGGGCAACGCATCCGTGTATGGATCAAAAACATGAATCACTCCATCATTCAATATCGCCCACGGCTGCTTGGGGGCTGAACACAGGAGGTCTCCTGCTGTGAGTGGGTATAATGATACAGGCATGGGGTCTTTGTCTGCCCAAAGTGGGTGTAGCGAGGGATGTTGTGAAGCAGGCAAGGTCTCCCTTTGTTTCTGAAATCAATAGCCCTGGTCCATTCCTACCCTGAGGGGTCACTTGCCAAAGCTAAAGAGATCTTTTAACTTTCTAAGACACCAGCAAGAGCAGGCCCCCACAGATGGAACATGTAGTCAAGCTCCACCAAAATAATCTAATTTCATCTTTGAAAAAGTTCAGCTAAGCCTGTAACCGTCACTGTCTTTCAACAAAGCGTTTTTATCAGAGGGGTCTTTTTCAGAATATAGAAATACAGGGTCTTTCTCAGGTTGAGGATTTACAATCTTCAACAACTCCGAGTCCTATAGTCTTCCTTTTGTAGCCCTTGCGATGTTGGAAAGATGGATGGATGAATGTCTTCAACATTTTAATGGAGAGAAAAGGGGGAGGAGAAGGCTCAGCAAGGCAGTTGCAACACACCAAAGGCAACATTAAACAGACAGCGGAAGAAATAGAGAAACCCTCAGGGAAAATGTAGGAGCGGGATATAAACATAAATGTGACAGCTGTGGGGCTGGAGGGTGGGCAAAGAGGAAGAAGAAGCAAACGAGCGGTATCCTGTACAAAGAGACTAATCTAGCTGAAGATCTGAGCTCAGTTTACTGAAATCCACACAAGGAGGGGAAAAACTAAACAGGAAATAAAGCGAAAAGGGGAAGGCGGAAAAACACAGTTAGAAGGCCGCGGTAAAACCAAATGCATGACAGCTGGAGACGATGAAAGTCATAGAAACCCACTGAGAGGATATATAAAATGATGACATGGAAATGAGAATATGATGGGATGGATAAGATAGGAGCAACACATGACATGAGATAACGGTAAGGTGATGTTAGTGGGAGGGACAAGACAGCAGAAATGTAACGACAGCATGGAGAAGGATGAGCAGGAAAACACTTGCATGTGCATGAAAGGACGGCAACAGTTGGCGAGAGAGAGTTCTCTCTTTCAATTTACCAAACATCACAAAAAGGACAGTGTCCAGGAGCCACAAATGAATATGGTAAATTTAAAAGGAAGCTTGCCAAGATAGTTTTAGCTCAAGAACTGCTTTTCCACAACAATCTAAATTTTTGGCATTCATCGTCAAGTACACTTTCAAAAAAAGAGTGTACTTAGAAATTGACCTAGAACCAGTAAACAATGAAAAGAGCATCCTGCCACCGACAAATCTCTTTTGTAATAAAGATTTGTGCTTGCACTGTAGAGTTTGACACGAACTTACAAGCCAAAGAAGTCAGGTCAAAGATCCCTCAGACGATGGAAAATGTACGCCCACCTCCAGCTTAACACATTTCGGTCTTTGGTCTCATTTGTGCAGAAAAAAAATGTTTTAAATCTGTATTAAATCTGACCGAAGGCTACATTTGTTCAAGAATGGGGTCAAAGAGCGGCCGCTTTCACTTTCTACTCTTTGCCAAATGGCAGAACATTGTAGGAGTGATCTTTAAAAATACAAAGCAGAGTATTACCCTCCCTCGAAAGGGCTTATGTTAAGGTCAAGTGTGCTGATCATAGAATCAGCCTGGTTTGATCCCCGATCATGAGGCGATGCTCTTCCCAATGACCGGTGCTTGAATCATTGACATTCCTCATTCCACTTGGACAAAAAAGGAATGTATGATCAAAAAAGACTATTTTAAGAGTTGAACAGGAAGAGGAAGAAAAAAAAGTCTTCTGAAACGACCGTGACATTTCAAAAGGCCAGACTTCCTGAGAGGCACGACTCTTCCGCCATTAAAGCAGCACAACGCCTTCTTGATAGGCACCTACCCGTCCGCTATGAAAGCAGCGCAATGCCTACTTAAGGCTTTAGGTATTTTTGATAAAACATCCGGAGCTTTAAGTAAGCATTTACACTTATAGTAACATTAACCACATGTGAATGTATATGTAGTTTGAGAGAGTTCGGTGGTGTTGAATAATAGAGGGATAATAAATAATTACAATAATACCAACGATAATATCATGTCAGGTATATTTCACAATGGCAGTTGCAAATTGCTTCAAGTGGATTAAGAGGAGGAAGGCCTTACAGTACTTAAGGTGTGATAAAATAACTTAAAATCCGGAATGTTTTTGGAAGCACGCATCAGAAACCATCAATATTGGATTGTGTGGGATATTTGCCAGGGATTAGTTAATATTCTGGCTGCAGCTGTTTGCACTTACTTGAGGCATTGTAGTGATGAATCATTGAGACAGGTAAGAACAGAATAATTACAATAATCTAGCCTGGATGAAGTCATGCATGAATGCTTCATGTTAGAATCCACAGGAGGAATGTGAGGATGATTTGCTGAGCAAATTAGAATACGTTTTTTTCTGTATTTTATTAAAGAGAGTTTACCCTAACAATCAGTAACTTGCTGTCACTAACTGTACCAAAAATAGAGATGGCTAATTAATATAATTAAAAAGGCGGCAATAGCAGTAAATGTAGACCAGTCACGACACAGGGCAGGGGGTGACGGAGCACGAGGGATCAACATGAATTGTGGCAACTCTTAAATATATGAGGCAGCAATTAGATACATTTGACTTGTTACCAGTCCATTAATCGTGTACCCCACATAATTTAAAGGTTTGGAGTGTCATTTCTACTTAAGCTTAAGTTTTTTTCAGTAAAATTTTGAAATGACAAACCAAACTAATTATGTGCATCAATATAGCTAGCTGATTTAAATTGCCTTCTACAACACCATTCCATATTTCCAGCGGAGCGCAACACCTGTGTAATATTTTACTTGACGTGATATCCAGTATATACAATTATTACGTTTGAAAAATCAGGCCACAGGAGTAGGAATATAATTAATCCCTAATTATTCTGGTTTGCTGTACATGGTAGTTATAATTAATAAGCATCCGCCAAACTAAGGAATACAGAACATTAACATTAAACATCAAAGCAGTTAAAAAACAAATAACAATTAAAAGGCAAACCCAACTCAATTCATGTAGTTCCCGTTTACAGGCCTTCTATCACATGAATTATACCAATATCCCATTAAATAAAACATTATCTGTTAGTATGAAAGAAAGTAAAGAGCTAAGTGAATGTTTGTGCTTACACAGTTCCTCATGAAGGCTTGGTGGCTATGTTTGAGCAAACTGCAATGACACCCTGCTTGTGATCAAACGTTTTTGTGACGTGTATGTGTGATGGTGTGGCATCTGGATTGGGTGCACAGAGGTGTCCTTTCCTTGAACTTATTGAGGTAAGATTTCGACATCACATGTTTTGTATTCATGCATATGGTATTGCTCATGTTGTCCTGTTCTTTTAGGTAGCAAGCTCCTTAAAATTGGCTATTCAAGCACTCCCACTAACACCAGAGGCACCAGCGAGGTTGTAGAGACAATGTTGGATGTGGAGTGAACACACAGCAAGCAGAATGACCAAATAGAAAATAGGATGAATACTAGAGCATGTGGACTCATGGAAACGTACTGGAAACCTTACTGCGCAGTAGATACAGGATTCATGGCTGTACAGAACGGAAATATTGACAAAATTGGCAAGCTCAATAGGCTACTGAACAATGCAGTGTATAGCCTATTTCCATTGCAAACTGCAGTGTGATTATATAAAACCAAACTGATTTACAGTTACTGCTCAATCAACTTTTGACCCTATGCTCAATCAACTAAAAAACACTGTTAATCACGGCCTCAAGTACGGTTGGGCATCGTTTGGGTTTTATGCAGTCATACGCTAAACAGCGTCTAAACTGCCAAAATCTTTCAACAAAAATGGTAGACCCCTTCACTTTTATTAGTGTTGCTACTGGCTTTTCAGGCATACAGACATCCATCCAAACAAATTACGTGGCATTTTAATTTTGTTTGAAATTCATTTTTGGCTGCTGTCCTGCCTGCCAGGACAGCAGGCAGGTACTGGGGCCATCACAACCATTACAAATAAAAAATATACTTTAACACTATTTAGTATGCTGGGCTTTTTGTTTTCGAACAAAGTGACTGACCATGTATCCATGTATCATATATTTAATTAATAAAGTACATTAGTGCAGCTTTTAATCTTTTATTGCCGACATCAAAACATTGCAATAATGAAAGTATATATATATTTTTAAGGTTTTTAAACTTTGAACTAAGCTTCCGTAAACCTCAGAATAAAAAGATACTACTGCAAACAGCTGTAAGAGCTAATATAAGAACCCAATATCATTTTACCATGGAGTACCCCTCCTATAGGCCTAGGCAGTGTCCTGGAGGAGAAATCAATGATAATAGCTGTGAAAGAAATGATTCAGAATGGCCTGTCTTGGTTTAAAGCCCACTCGCCACCAAGACAAGGTGCATGCCAGGAGTGGGAACATAAGACTGGAAAAACATAAATAGACTGAAGAGCACAAGACATAGGTGTTTTACCTCAAAATCCTCCAGACTAAGGGTCTCAAATCTGTGTTCCAATAGATGATCTACCTCATTCATGTTGTCGACTCGTTTTCGTTTTTGTGCCTCCGGCATGTTTGTTAGCAAAGTTATCCTTCTCCTCCTCTTCTTCGCTACCGGACCTCTTGCGCGCGTGAGCTGAGGTGGGAGGTCACTCAAGTCATGACTCATCACGCAAACACACTACGGCCAATGAACGGTGAAAAATGATATTACGCTGTAGTGGAACGAACCATATATGTCCATGGCGGTCCCGGTGGGGCTAGCCCCTCCAGAAGTAAAATAATCTCTGTCCACTTCAACAGAGAAACACTCTGAGCATGCGCGTTTAAATTTTTCAAGTCCAATACACAGTACATTGGGCTGGTGGGGCTCAAGCCCCTCTTGCCCCTCCAGACGGAATCAGTCTGAAGAAGCAGGCTAGGGTCTACTAAAAATGAACTGAAAGCGCTGAACTTATTATTTTACAGTACTTTCAGGTTTTTATATATAATTATTTTATATATATATTTTTTTTTTCTTTCATTTTTTTTTTTTTCTTGTGAGAGTAGGTGGGGCCGAGCCCCACTTGCCCTTAATGACTACTCGCCACTGCACATTAAGCAGAAAGTCAGCGACACTGAGTTGAAGTTTAGGACACAGCACACGTTGTCATACACGCTGTTGAATGGCAACAGTGTTTGCTAGCCTACTTGATATGCAAGATTTACGGTTGTCATTAAATTACTTGACTTACACGAAGAGGAAAAGCTGCTGTGAGTGCTGTGACTGTTAAATATATATTTTAAATAAAAAATACAAATAATTACAAATGATAATTACTCGCTGAAAGCAGGCAGGCACGCAACTATGCTGTTTGCGTTTACCCTTGCGTGCATGGCGGGGTTTAAAACATTACTGCCAAAGTCATATGAAGTAATACAACAGGTGCACAAGGCAGCCACAGGAGACGCCAACATTGTTTTCAACTGCTCGGTACCGCACCGAATTAATTTGCAAGTTTTGAAAAGAAAAGGAAGTATTTGAAGCGAATAAGCGACGGTTTACTTGGTTTTGAACAGATAGTTTTTGATGCATGCATCGGCTTTGAGTTTGTTTGTTACTTTGAAATCACATACGCTCGCAACACACACACACACACACACACACACACACACACCAACCCGC
>OOFH01048814.1:3786-18735 GCA_900323355.1 Merlangius merlangus
GGTGCTAAACAGAACGAAATGTAAACCATTGCATTCTGAATGGGAGCGTTTCTCCGATGTTTCCGTGCTACACAGAGCAAAATGTAAACCAATGCAATTTGAATGGGAGCGTTTTTCAGACGAGAGAGAGAGAGAGAGAGAGAGAGAGAGAGAGAGAGAGAGAGAGAGAGAGAGAGAGAGAGAGAGAGAGAGAGAGAGGCTTCAGAAGGGGTGTGCGCAGATATAATGCACCCTCTACTTATGTTTGTGTCAAAACAGTAAATGCATCAAAGGGTAAATCTAGTGTACTATTTTGTTCTGCTACACTCAAAACCATTGCCTTTCAATTGGGATATTTTCTTCGACCACAAAAGAGATGTGCGCAGATAGTACAGTGCACCCTCTGTTACTGTCAAGTTGTCCGTGTTTTTTGGTGTTTTATACTTTTTCCCCAACTTGAAAGAGGAACTGACATCTATTGGAGGTTTTGAGAAAACTGGATTCTACTCAAAATGTAATGACTTGAGTCCCAGGTAGTAGCTACGTTTTCACTTTTCTTTCCTTTTTATTTTCAGTTAAACAGTAGCTTGCTATTTTCTCTTGCCATTAACCTTTAGGTAAGAAACCTTTAAAGATAAACAGAAACATAGAAAACACACATGAATATCAGCAATACACACCACAATAAACCGACACCAACATGTGCAAAATAATTGACTTTCTCAGATATAAATTCTTGTACAAAATATACTGGAATTTTAAACTTAAAAAGTACACAAACAACGCAGAAATTACATTTTTCAATTGTGGAACATTCAATAATAAAATATTAAATGCATATACCATCACTTATACAAAAATAGAAATATTTCCCAGGTCCATATACACTCGGACATAGAATGGGCTGTACCATTTTCTGGTGACCATAGGTGAGGAACATAAGAATGACCTGTACCATTATCTGGTGACCATAGGGGAGGAACATAGAATGAGCTGTACCATTATCTGGTGACATAGGGGAGGAACATAGAATGACCTGTACCATTATCTGGTGACCATAGGGGAGAAGAAACATCTGCTGCCAGTCTAGATGCTTTTCTGGAGAAGCACGTTCTTCTGATATGATGAAGACAACCGAGAAATAAGGAAGCTACAGGATTAACCACAATGGAGAGAGAGAGAGATAACACCTCATTGTTTACCTCAGCCAGAGGAAGTGGAAAGATTGGAAGTATGGTGGCCACTGATAAAACAGATCCTACAGCAGCTGCTGGTGTCAGTTAACGCACATCTCAGGAGATGTGTGTCTTTCAAAGGTCCAATACCGGTCACATCGATAGACAAAAAGGTGGAATTATGACTTCCAATTTTATTAAGAGCATGACAGTAATAGTTTCCTCCAAGCTCAGACGTGATATCAGTGATGGGGTAGTTCTGTCCTGATTCCTCCACTATTCCTTGAACCAGGTGTAGTTGGCTATGAGGATTACATCACTGCCTTACCTCACCAGAGGGACGACCTGGAGATGTAATGTCAAAGGTCAAATGTTGTTGCTTGTTGTAGTGAATTGAAATGTAATTAGTTTATACTAAATTAATATGGATGATGTATCACCATAGTATTCTGAAAGTCAAATCAACTATTGTCAGCACACACACTACACACACACACACACACACACACACACACACACAAACCCACATATATGAAACAACATACATTTTTTACACTCAAGCGAAACCTTTAAAAAACCCAAAATGTAATTGATCACATTATTTGTGTAATTTAAAGTGTAGTAGGCCCTAGTAAACCTATTCAATTATATATCAGTCATACCAGTAATAATAATCTATGAGCAGACCCAGAATTAGGGAACTACCTAGGCTGCTACTGGTATTTCATTATATTAACTTAGCTTAGTTTTCCAATTATATTTATCTAAAGCTCCAGAGATCTGTTTGAGCCTGACTCACCTCAATCACACACAACATATATATAATCAAGCCAAGCCATGAGTAGTCTAACTTTATTTGTATTCATGCAATTGGCTAAATGGCTTTGATTTGGTTTGGCTGTGTTTTAATTGGCGGTTTTCTGCTCATTGTTCAAGCTTAGTGGTGTGTTGTGTTAGATGTTTTACTGTATTAGTGCACTTAGTACTACACATTGCTTTCTCCTCATCTCTTTTCACACACGCTCCATTCCCTTCTTTCCAATTATAAACTGTACAAAAGCTTGGCTGGATTTTAATTTTAATTTTATATTGGTTCAGGATTGTGTATTTTGCATTGAGTTGCATCCTATGTTGGAGGTTATATTGTGTATTTGACCAATTGTCTGGTTACTGGACCGTGTCCAGCAATATATATAGCACCATAGATCTGGTAAGAACCCAATGATGTCAGCTTGCCAGCTTCATTGACAACTGTTAGCCAGCTTCAATGACGACTATTAGCCATTTGGCTTCATCGATGTCAACCAGCCAGCTCCAATGACGTCAGTCAGCTTAATTGATGTGCGGTTGACTCCGCCAGCCAATCCAAAGGGTCAACGAATACAAAGCGCCAGGGGGAACACGCTCGAAATATGTGGTGGTGAAAGCAAAGCCTTTGGTTCAACGAGTGTTTTTTGTTCCACTAGGTGGGATCTGAAGTGTTGGATGTGAATTGTTGTGAGCGCTGTTGCGCTGTTGTACGGTTGCTCAAAATGTGATGAAGAGGACACGGCGACACCTGCTGGTCTGTTTCTGTTATAATAGTTTTTGATGGTTTTTCGTCTATTTCTATTTCACACTGTCCAAAGCATTTATAAGGATAAACGGTGTTTATTCTTTGAATTTCTTATTTCTCGATTGATACATGTGTCATGATTAGAACTCCCCTCTTTAATCAGCTTGTAAAGTGGGAAATAAGGTTATTTTAAGAACCAAGAAAATGACATCATAACATTTTTAAGATACAGATTGTGACTGATTTATTTACCAGCTAGAGCTGTCAAAAATCAACCTTGGTGTGATAAAAATTTACGGAAATCCCAAAAACGGTGGACAACAATTTGGTCCATGTTTTTTATTTTATTTTATTGATGTAGGAAAGAATCGCAATTCAAAGTAAAAGCAAAAGCAAGTGCATCAGGTTCATAAAACTCCATAAAACATACAACAGCAAAATAATGCAAATATTGAAACATCCAGTAGTTTTAGCTTCTGGTTTACATTGGGTTTAAATAAAGTTGTAGTGATTGTGTCCCGTTGCTTTAGCTCCTTCTGCAGCCACAGAGGGCAGAAGACACAAGGGCACCTAGGGCCAGTTCAGGGTTACGCTCGCTTGCTCACGCTTTCAAATATTTCAGATAGGAAGGATAGGCCTTCTGTTAATGAAAGTGATCCTATTTCTTCACCAGGGTGTTTTCCAAACTGAAAGACTGAGAGGCCTTGATTGAACACACTCACAAGGCCCAACCATTATTTAAATCCTGCTGCCACTACTGGTTCAAACCTGACGGGGCTGTAACAGGCAGGACTGTCAATCTGCGATAAGGAGAAGAAGCTTCAGTCACCATGTAAATAAGAAATGTATTTTCATTAATAATGTTTTTTCATCTCAAAAGTCTTTTTTCTCTAGAAACATCAAGAACTTACTCAAGGACAGCATCAGGTATATTAAAGTTGACCCCTGAGTAAACAACCTGATGCGTCTGATCTGACTGCACAAGTGAGCCAGCCAAACAGCGAGGCACTTCCTGCATCTCCGCGTGATGTAGATGTTGGATGTCGCCATAGTGAAGTTCCTCCTGTCGTTCTATTGGTTCTTTCTGTGCTGCAGGCGCCGGGCGATTGGTTAGAGCTGAGGCGTTCTCATACACAGGAAGTGCCTGATAAGGAGAGCGGACAGAAAAGTATATTTAGAAAACACTTTTTAAAGTTCCTCTAAGTCATTTCTTTCTGGTTTAGAGACCCTTTAAGGTAGCATCCCTCCTGTTGCCAGGCAACCCACTGATCTGCAGTTGCCAGAAGGACCAGCGGCCCTACTTTGAGCTCACCCGGTCACAAAGAGAGAGCCCTCTCTGTTGGCCTCCACCCAGAGCTGACTACCTTTGCTTCAGCACTCAACCACTAAATAAGGGTTTTGCCATTCAGCTCCAACATCCCTTCTTGTTTGAGCATTTTATTTTTGCATATTCATGGGGCTTTCTTAAGCACAAAAGTTTCATTTGGTTTAAGACATTGCCTCAGGGTATTTCCACTGTAATAGTACATCAGGGGTTAACAACATGACTTCCTGTGTCTCACCTCTGTGGTGTCTGGCCTCCCTGCTGGTCCAGATGCTTTTCCGGATGCCATCTTTCTTCTAATGACGAGAACAGACATATAAAGAAGCAACAGAGGAAAACAATGCCAAAGACGAAAGGGAGAGAGAATATATATCTCACCTCATCCAGAGGACGACAAGGAGGGCTATGATTGTCAGTAAGACAGCAGTGGTTCCTAAAGCAACAGCTGTGAGTAACCATGGTGTGGCTATCTCTGGATGACAGACGGCAACATCGGGCCATTATTAGACTCGCGTAGTGAGGTTTGACCCATTGATACCCTGCTTCCAAGGTGTGGGTTTTTGACAGGCCAAATTACCTGTTCCATTAATGATCAAAAAGGTGGAATTATGTTGTCTGATTGCATTTTGAGCTTCACAGTAAAAGTTACCTCCCAGCTCAGGTGTGATCACAGCGATGGTGAGGTTCTGTCCTGGTTCCTCCACTGAGCCTTCATGCTCCATGAACCAGGTGTAGTTAGCTTCTGGTTTGGCCTCACTGCTGCAGCTCAGAGTCACTGAGCTGCCTTCCTCTTTTTCACCGGAGGGACTCACTGTCACTGAGGTGGTCTTTGGAGTGTCTAATAACAATTACATTTCAACCATTATAAAACAGGTATGATAATAACAAGTGTTAGTTAAAATGCATACACAAGTGTATAATGGAGATGGCAATATGTTAAGCTAGTATCATTGAAGCCTTATTGAATACAGTTAATATTTAAAAAGCACCCCAAGACACACTTCAAACCTCAGTTACAGCACCACCTCTGGTTCAACAGGGTTATTGCACTCAAGAGTAAATCCAGTAACTAGTAACAAGAAACAGTTTAAGCATGACGTAGTATAGATATGGTACATGAAACGGTGAGTGTTTCTTCCGGAGACTGGTGTGGGTAGCCTCTGACTTTGCAGGAGTAATTCCCAGCATGCTGAAGGCTGACCGGGTCCAGAACCAGCTTGTTCATTGTGCTCTCTGGCTCGGCCACATGACCCTTGTTGTGGTACCACATGTAGGAGGTTTGACCAGGCAGCAGACAACTGGTGCTACAGCTCAGCGTCACTCTCTGTCCCTCTGTCACCGGGGCAACAGCAGCCCCCTCCACTCTCAGGCCTGAACAAGGAAGAGAGTGAAGCGGTGACATTAATAATAACACCACCGAGAGAGTAGAGTTGTAACTGTCCATTATCATCATTATAAATGGGTAACTATACATATCTGTCAGTAGTACCTGTGACGGTCAGAGTTGTACCGTGTAAAGCACTTTTCCATTCATGGTCTTTACTTTTATATTTGAAGCGGTACTCTGCAGAATCTGTGTCTCTGAGGTCAGTGATTTTCAGAGTGGAGCTTCCTTTCTCTTTCACAGGGTACTCAACACGTCCTTTATATTCAGAGTCCTTCTGGAGGTCCGTGACCTCTTTGTTATAGCTCCATGCATACCAGTATTCCTTCTTTGGTTTTAAACCTCTGCTGTATGTGCAGGAGATGTCCACTGATGTGCCTTGCAGGACACACATGGTTCTGTTGGAGTAGGTCACTTTGTTGCAAAGATTTGGGCTTCCTTTGACACCTGACAAAGAAATGAACATTACAGGTGTGGTTCATGCAGCAGTATTATGGTGGATGGGTAGTTTTAAGGAATAACAATTTTGATATAGTTAAACGTGAAACTACAATGGTTGAAACTAAAAACCTACTATAGTAGAAGCTACAATTTAGTTAAATATTAGTTGATGGTTAGTTCACTATGTTTGCTTGATTCTACAGTCGATATTGTCATATAAGTGTCTTAATTTTTCTTGCTAATTGCTAATCTTTATACAGTAAATGTTGTAAAACTGTAAACCTATGTCGCAGGGTTTTCCATTAAACATAATCCATGTGTCAGAGGAGATGTTAGGTAACAAACTCCCCAGTCTTTATGGCTTTATGGAGATGGCTTCTTCTGGTACCCAGAGCCTGAAGGCTTTGAACACGCAGGTCAGTTTATCTTTCTATAATGCACATTGTTTTTACTAACTAAGGTAAATTACAACTGGTATCATGTCAGTGTACTGTGGAGTTTACTTACACACTAAAGGGGAGTGGAAACGCTCTGATCCTTCAACAGCACAGGAAAAGCTGTCTCCTTTTTTAATGTTGTTACGGTAGGTCATTCCTTTTCCTGCATGCTGTCCATTCTTATACCAGACGTAGTTAGGGTGATCAGAAAGAACACACATACTCTGACACTCTAGGTAATACCACGTCCGCTCTTCCTTCACCTTGAGGTCTGAGAACAAATTAGTTATTCAACATGATTCAGATCACACACACACACACACACACACACACACACACACACACACACACACACACACACACACATTAAGTTGACTCAAAAGTAATCTGAGTTCACCTGTCACAAATAACTTCACTCCAGGGTCTCCAGTATATTCCCCGCCTGGTTGGTTGGTGATGAACCTGACCTTGTACTCAGCAGAGTCACTCTGTCTCAGGTCTCTGATTCTCAGGGTACAATTTCCACTACAGCTCGACAAAGAACAGCTGGGCTCTTCACAGCTGTGTTCAACACGACCTGCATAGTCTGTATCGCTGACCAGACCCACTGGCTGACTGTGGTCTTCTTTAGTAAACCACAGTGTTTCTACCGGGGTAGAGCGGTACTGTAGTTTATCAGGGTATTCATAGGTGCAGCTGATCTCAACCGTTGATCCTCTTAAAGCGCAGACCTTACTAGATGTGTAAGTGACTGTCCAGTCATGATAACCGTGTAGCGCTGTAAAAAACAAACAGCATCTCACTGAGAATGAAGAGGTTCAACTGATGAAGTGCAAGATCACAACATGCATTAAGAGTTGGAAACTATAGAAAGCTGCTGACCACTGAGCTCTGAGAAGAATGTTTAATAATTTGAGTGTCATCTTACACATGGAAACAATTCAACTAAATCTATCACACACAAAGTAAATGTACCAACCTGATACCAACAAAAGAAAAGCTAGAAATCCTCTTGCTGCTGATCTCAGATACATAGTTTGTCCTCTCCTCTCTCTCTACAGAGATATTTAAGCACACGTATAAATGAATAGTATAAATACATCCCAACAATGTAAATGGTATTTAGAAAACTGAGAAAGCATAAATTATCTTATCATGGTCGTCATACCAATAATAATATAATATACAATTATATTCATATTAATCAACATATGATAGTAATAATAACAACCAACATATAATTATGTTAAATTAACGTTAACCAATACAAAATTAAAATAAAGGATAGACAAAATACCGTGGAACAAGTAGGCCTAGCTGGTCTGTCGTCTGATAATGACACAGAGAGCAGTGTGATATCAAAGAGTGATGAAGGATCATTTGTTCTCTCTCGTTTGCCTCATCAAAGAGTCAAATGAGAGAGAAAGCAGAAGTTCCATTATTCAGACTATATTTAGAGACGATGCCTCTGCTGCAATAGAGTGGCCATTTTCTGGTAACCAAATTGGAGGATTATTCAGGTGGAACCAGAAGAATTTTAAACATTAATCCAAACATATGTAATGTAGAATGTACACAACGCATATTGTGTTTATTTTATTTTAGGTGTAACAAGGGATTAGGAAAATGTATTTATGCAACTATGAATAATAAAAAAAAAAGGCTTATTTTCTATAATCATTATAAGCTACATAATATCTACCTGGCTCCCTTCCCTGTAGTAGCTCGCATCAGATTCAAGGCAAGGTACTGGCCTACGAAGCAGTGAATGGAGCTGCTCCTGCCCGTCTCCGGCACGGCGCCCCTGGGGGGAGGTTGTGGAGGCGGTGTACCACAGATTTCCAACAGATGGCGCCAGTAAGAGCATTGGTGCCAGACAATCATTGAAATTCAGCGCACCTGAGAAGCAAGTGGGGAAGCATGCTTTAAAAACCCTCATTCAGGGCTCTCCTGGTTTGTGTGTACGGAGAGACCGGTCGTCATGTGTGAGGTGTTTCGGCCCTGAAGAACAAGACTGTGGATTCCTCCAAAGCCGTTTTTGTTCTATTTAGTAGTATGATGCTTTATGTTTGATTAAAAGTGCTATGGCCTATGGCCTTTACCACTTGACCTTGACCAACGGTTTCAAGACTCTGCTGTATTCACTGCATTTATGTGCTGCCCATTTAGGGAACATGTTGCGGTAATGTTCTACCTCCTTGACTGCATTATTGTACTGAAAAAGTGTGGGCACCCCTGCTATACACCATTCGATACTTTACGTAACATTATATAGCACATGAAGTTCTGCCATTAAAGCACTTAAAATCAAGGGATGAAGTAGGAAGGAAAATGTTATCGTTTTCTCGTCACTTTCCCTGCTTTCAATGGTGCCAATTGTTTGATCAGAATTCCTTTACAATATATCCCTATCTTCCAGTTTGTTATATCCAGTAGGCTATAGCTTTTTTCAACTTTAAAAGTTTTCAAAAATGTGTGTTAATATGGTATATAAAATATAAGTTGCTTCTCTATGTTGCCTGTGATCAATTTGTCTGGCAAGTATTTATCTTTGAGGATGAATGGTTCTTGTATTGGGGGTCGGTGAAAATTTAATGAAGAGGGTTGCGGGAGTGTGAGGGGATGAGGGCTCTTTTAAGCAGCCTCAACTGGCCCAGTCTGATTGGCCTCCGGGGCAGGGTGTTGCAGCACACCTGATGAACATTGAGTGATCAGTGTGCACAGGTTAAACACGCCGGCACCACACACACTCATGAACATAGGCCTATATAGTGCAAGGCAGTACGTCAGAGCAAATAATGGCGCTTTTTGCAGGTCGTCGGTGATGGCCAGGGCCTGTCCAAGGCGGCAGTATGCAGGTGGGTCCAGGCAGTGACTTTCAGCCACCTTTGGCTGGTACCGCAGCACGTCCATTTCCCCGACCACCAGAGACGAGGTGAGTGCGACCCAAGAGAACTTTTTCCGGTAGTTTCAGATTCTACACGTGGCCGGAGCTGTGGATGGAACTTTAGTTCCAATAATTACTCCCCCATGTGGCTGCCTACATCTTAATTTGCAGGAAGGGATATGCAGCTGTAAACTGCCAGGTGGTGTGCAACCATCAGGCAGGGCATCAGCCTTGATGTCGTGGCGAGATGGCCTGGAAGCCCAACACAACTCCTTCTTCCTCCATCGGCCGGCTGGATGCAGCCTCGAGGGTAGAGTGGCGGCTCCTCGGAGACAGTGGTTATCCTCTTCGGCCATACACAACTCTTCACAACAGTGGCTAACCTGGGAAACGTAGCAGACGAAGACTTCAACGGCCACCGTCTGGCCCGGTGCATCATTGAGCGCACGATCGGGAGGTGGAAGGTACGCTTCGGATGCCTCCGCAAGTCCGGTGGCTGGTTTTGATTCACGGAAGTGGGGTTAAGACTTTTCCCCCCCCCATATCACAGCCTTTTGCCTGCTCCTTGTTTATTTATTTATTTATTTATTTTAGGCTATTGGGTGTTTTTATGAGTAGCCTATGGCACACAAATCTCCTCACTTTCTGACACATTTTGAGTGCCCTGCCTGCTCAAACATTTTCTGGACTAGCCTGCTTTATTTTGCTGATTTTAACATCGTCGTTATCAATCACCAAACTAAGAACATAAAGGCACACAATGGGCCCAGATGTGACACGTCATTACTAATATGTTTAAATAAAACACGGCTAAGGTAACGATACTCTAGTGCTCTACGAGTGCCCCTGGTGCCCTTGGTAGGCTACATTTCGGCTGCCCATGTGTATTTTATTTTAAATTGCTGCAATAAATGGCGTTGTGGTTGACTTCTAGTAGGCCTATGTCTCCTGTATTTGCGGTTTAAATCTAACAGTAGCAGGCCTATAGGCCTACGAGTAATGTTTCAGCGGTAACCATTGTTTGGACATTCAGTCGGAATGTCAAGCTTCCCACTCCCAGTCAGTAGTATTGGATGTATTTTAATGTCCAGCTGGCGACTCCACTGAGGCTATAATAACGATCCTCTTAGCGCCCTAAGAGTACCCAAATTGTCCTAAATTTACTAGACTGGATATGTTGCAGATATCTGCAATTCAGTTTCGCCTAGTCAAAAAGAACATTTCGGATATCCGCAACTAGGCCTACATTCCTCTTTACAATTGTCATTTCAGATATCCGCAAACATATTCCTCCTAGGCGAAATTACGTCACGTTTGCCATTCATGTCTATGGGGTTTCTCATTACAGATATCTGCGATTCAGTTGCGGATATCCACTACGTGAATTACGGATATCTGCAACTGAATTGTAGATATCTGTAATTCCAGTTGGAGATATCTACAATTTGATTCTGACTAGTAATAATTCCAGTTCAAGATTTCTTTAATTCACCTTAATTCAAGATATCTACATGTCCCTTTTCGGATATCCGAAATTAAGTTTTGACTAGGCAAAACTACATTGTAGATATCTCTAACTGGAGTTATGCCTAGTCAAAATGACATATCTGTTATGACAAACCCCATAGACATGAATGGCAAACGTGACGTCATTCCGCCTAGGAGGAATGTGTTTGCGGATATCTGAAATAACGACTGTGGATAGGAGGAATGTAGTTGCGGATATCCGAACTGTTCTTTTTGACTAGGCGAAACTGAATTGCCGATATCTGCAACACATATCCAGTCTAGCGAATTTATGACGATTTGGCTTGCCATAGCTCGCCCCTCCCTTCCGCTTTTTGTGCTTCCAGAATAACTGTCATGAACGCGCGCAGAGACGGCGCGAACATTGAATCCGATTTAAAATCTTTTAGTTTAG
This sequence comes from Merlangius merlangus, assembly GCA_900323355.1. NCBI lineage: Eukaryota > Metazoa > Chordata > Actinopteri > Gadiformes > Gadidae > Merlangius > Merlangius merlangus. Next base: position 14,890 of record OOFH01048814.1, read on the forward strand.
TTCTTTCCATAGCCTTCCCGATACTTAACTGTGATAATTATTGTCTTGGAATATATGTTGATATTCCGTAACCCTCCTCCTCTTCCTCTTGGGGATTGTTCTAGATCCTGATTATGTCAGACGCTGCCCTAGCCTGGCTATTGCCAGACCAAGGTCAATCGTAGATTGCACGTTGGTCTGGGAAGGTTGCTATCATTTTCTTCAGCACAAGAGGCGTGATCAATTGGCCTAGTTCAAATGAATCTGTATGCAACTTCCGGTTTGAGGACGGTGGGCACACGCATTTCCGGTTTCCGACGCCATCAATCAAGCCAAAGCAGAGGACTGTTGCTAATGGTGTACGGTAATTATGTCTTATGTTATAACCTGTAATTGTCTTTTCAGCGTAAAATTATTCTTATTTGAATTATGGAATGAAATTCCACACAGGAGTACACTTCACAAAGCACTGAGGGGGGAGCTGCCTGATCCTGAAGTCCTTAAAGTGGCTGAGGTTTATAAGGATTTTTCAGCGGACATTGCACCACTCATCACCACCATGGCAATCAGTGCTGATGTGGTTGACTCAGCATTTGGGAAACTTCAGGAAGGCAGTCCCATCTCCTACCAGCACCCAGTGTCTGTGAGCCGGATTGTGTTATTCCACCCAGATGCCCCTCCACCACCACCTCTCTTGGCAGTGTAGACGGAAACGCTACGGTGGAGCGTATTTAACTTTTCCACTCTGGAGGGTGGTTTCAGATTTATGCGTTTTCATGCCCCAAAAACGCTGTCACCGTCTAAACGAAAGGCACTTCCGATAAAATATTTTGTCGTTTTTACCCGCAAGCGTCCTCTTGTAAACGGGGCCTTAGTGTGCTCATGGAAGTATCGATATCGGAAAACGGCACATGATTTGCTCTTGAATAAGTGCGGACACTCCCCTCAACATATCAAAACGTTGCCCTGGTTGGTTGGAATTACCACGTTCCCACGTCATGTGAGAAATTACATGTCTCCTTTCAAAGAGGCGTGCCCTCTCCCAAACGACGCTTGTTCAAACAACGAAAAGTGCACCTGTGTCCGATTTGATGTTTTGGGAACTTGACTTATTTCTGACTAGTTCTGGTGGATGTTCTCAAGTCTCGTACATGCACGCACACAAATGCAGGCGATCTGAAACTCGCCTTATGTATTGCTCTTCTCCAGACCCTTCTGCAGGTGAAATCAAATCGTCGGCAGAATGGGCGGGGCTACCCAGTCTAACATTGCCCTCCTTCAGCTTTGCGTGCACGAGTGCAAAACCCAGCCTGCTTATTGGACGGGCAGCTAGTGGATCGTGAGGAAAGATCAGATGAATCTGATCATTTATGTTTCGGCCTAGAATCGCTGATATAACATTTAATTACTTGCCTTCAGACTGCAATCTATTGTTAATATGAAGACTTTGGCTGTATCATATAAGTGATGTATTCTCAAACCCAGTGCTACAGTTGAAGTTGATCCCATCCTTCTGGGTCTTGCATTTACTTTCATCTGGTACATTTATGGACAGTATGTAGGATTAGGGATGGACAACAGAGTCTACATTAACTCTGTAGACAGATGTGCTGTTGAAGGACATGAAAGTCTTCGCCCCGGCTTAAGTGTGGGTCAATTAGGGTAAGAAACTACGTAGATGTATTATACAATGCTTGAGTAGACTCCTACTGTTAATTTATCTAAGGAATCCAAATGTGACGTCAACAGTCGCTCCACAGCCCCCCTCAGTGAGCGTGAGTCTCTCTGGTTAAATAGAGGGCAGTTCAGTGACTCTGAGCAGCAGCAGCGATGCCAAACTAGCTAACCACACCTGGTTAAAGGTTACCACAGATCACTACAGACCTTTACCAAGGCCAACAGCTCGGAAGGAGATTGGGACAAAATCTGTCTCAATCAGTGAAATTAGCTTAACCTTGCCTACATGGATCACCCTAAAGGGGAACCATCACGCTTGTCGTTTTTTAGATGAGAGTACTGCGTCACACCTGTTGTGAGAAAATTCAGTCTGCAACATCATTTGTTTCCGCAAAATAAAGAAAAAAGCGAAAGGGGGAACCATTGATGTTGTAGATTTGTGTTCTCAAAATAGGGTTAGGAAATAACAAAAAAAAACATGCAAATGAGGCTTTAATCTTTGCAATTGGAAAAGCAGTATCAAGTACAAAGCTGTAGATAATGTGTGGGGAAATCAACCAACGCTGTTATCCGTGGTCCTACTAAATCCTACTAAAAATAACTGTTCATTTATCTACATGGGTTGTATTCCGCATGTGTTTATCTATCTCACTATTCCCTATGGTCACCAGATAATGGGTGACAGAACTGGCTTTCAGATGTAAACATTGCTTTGTTTCCAAGGCAACTCTGGGCTGTTTGAAAACACACCATCATGTGACCACCAGTCACTCCAGAGTGTTTACAAATGAACCAGGAACCAAAATGTTCTCGTGTGTCCTCTCTCCTGCACAGACACGTCCTGTTCCTCTATATCAGAGCATCTCAGCCCTGACCAATCGTGCCACACAGAGGAACAGAGGAAACCAGTAGAGCCGGAAATGTGTTGAGAAGAACAGACGGATCCGGTTCAGCACACCGAGGTCAGCCCAACACTGTCCCTGCAGAAGCCTCTAGATATTTCTAGAGAGGAAAAGCCACATTACATTTGGGCCTGCAATCACCCCAGGGCAGACAGGATGATAACTTCAATTCTATACAAAACTAGCTTTACTGAAGTGAAGACACCGACCAGGCGGACGGGAATAACCTCAGAGTTGTACAGCCCGGTCGAAAAACCCTGTCTTGCAGTTAGTTACTGAGGTTGAATCTTTTGCATTGCACTGCACTGAACTATGCAAGGCGTATATGTCTTTATCTATATGGGTTGTAGTTCACATGTATTCATCTATCGGTGTTGAAGTTCACATGTATTTATCCATCTGGGTTGTATAATATATTGCTTCACAGCCGCTGGCGAACTACTAGCAAACTACTAATAATGGAGTGAGGTGCAATGCTGATGCTCAGTGGGAGGTGTCCGCCAAAAGCAGGAACCCAAAGGTTTTTGAACCCAACAGAATAGTTCTGCGCCTCACCAGCTTCTGTGTCTTAGTATACATATTATTACATAGTATTGCTATGCTGGAGTGGACAGTACGGCAACGGGACGGACTAAGGCCGTGACGTACAAGTTGTTCTGTGCTGTGATTGGCTGAAGAGAAATAGTTAAATCGCCGCGTTCTAAAACTGGACCCTGCGATTTGACATGTTGAATCTCTGGCGACTCCTTGCAACTCCTTGCGACGCCTTGCAACGACCTGTCCACACCGCCCCTGCGACGTTCTAAAACCGTCTCGTTGCAAGGTGAATCTTTGGTCTGAACTGGGCTTAAAGGTAGGGTAGGTGATTTTTTTACTGAAATATTTGGCAAAAATGTCATAATAGCCAGTAAGCTTTATGTAGGCGAAGTGCTCTGAGAATATCTGATCATTACTTTGCTCTCCCCTGCCTCTGTGTGCCCCCCCCCAAAGAATTGCCACCGCTCATGTACACTTTGACCAATCAGAGCGAGGCTCCGATTCTCCGTTCTTATTGGCTGTGGGACTGTCCGTCACCTTGGCACCGACGTTCACGCGTTCCTGCGTTAGCGCTACGAGCCTAGCAGTCTGACAGTTGTGCACTACTACGGCGGACAACAACTGAGTAGCAATGTCTTCATCAACGGCCCATAAATTCCCCATTCCCCGGATACCATTTATTATGTAGTTATCAGCACTAATGTTTAATTACTTCGGAATCGGACATGGCGTTTCGTCTTCCTATCAATGT
>OOFH01048817.1:0-10501 GCA_900323355.1 Merlangius merlangus
GGGCTGAGGAAGAATCGAGAAAGAAAGAGGCCAAAATGGGGATGGGAAGAGGGAAAGCATAGCGTCCTGAAGAGTGGAGGAGATGCATTAAAAAATGGATTTAGAAATAGACCGGCGAGTAAGCCAGTGCAGGGAGAGAGCGGGTGAAAAACAAGATATGGAAATGGCAGAGTAGAGTAGGGAAACAGGGAGGTGAGGGGAAGAGGCCTGGGACTTTACTCACATCAATCTTCAATGCTCCAGCACACTTCCATTACTTCCAGCTTCAATGCAGATGAAGGATCTTTGCGTGAAAATGGAACAAAAGTTCATTTAGTCCTGACCTTGCGTTATAGCCGTGCAAACCTCACTGGTATGCACATGCACGTTCTCACACGCATACACACACACATACCTGAAAACATGCACATTCACACACTTTCTTAAAACTTTACTTTTATCAAGTGTTTCCGCTTTTTAATTAATAATCGAAATGGTGTTAAAATAATACTTAAAACCATTATAACTGTATGGATAACGTGTAGGTAAGAGTAAAACATATGCAGAAGGCAAAAGCCTGTGGCATGATTACAATTATTTTGTTCCTATGTTATCCTTCATTCTTTCAGGTATAGAATCTGTTTTATTCTTTCTAATAAACTCTCATCCCTATTTTTGTCTGACTCTGCATCTTTCATGCAAACCACCCCATCCCTTTCTAAGAGTTGAAAAGTACTGCACAAATAAAATCTGAATACGAAACATAAGCAATATACAGTATAAACACAGCAGCAATACACATGCCTGCACACACATGAACATTCACGTGCGCAAACACAGTTTTTGTCAATATTTCGGATGGCAAACATAAGGAGGCTATCCTTATGTTGGAAAACTACTGTATTCCTGCACATTGTACAGATTAAAACATCTGAAGGAGGCTAAACTGGCTGCCATGCTTCATAGTGAGAATTACGTTGTATTTAATTAGGTCTGCTTATTAAAAATAAACCAATTAAGGGCTACATGGAAATATTTCTTAAAAGATTGTTTCCTGCCCTTTATAAAAGAAATCTTGTCTGAAGTCTAAAAAGATTAATTTTCTGTTATAATGATGTTATTATAATTATGTTAGTGTTGTATTGTATGATTTTATGAGTAGGCCTATGTTGCAGCTGCGTTGTGGCAGAATTGCCACATTATGTCCAAACTGGCTTTAATCTACCTTATCCAGGCGTTCCAGTGTTTTTTTTTTAATTCACATTCAGTTCTTTTGCATAGCATAGTTTGGGCTTGATTGAATATGGGTTATGCCTAGCCTGGTCCTACCAGACTCTCGTACTTCATTTCATTTGCACAGAGAGTCTGGACCTACTACTCAATTGACAAACGTTAACTCACTTGAAGGCAGGTGTCTGTTGAAGTTTAAAAATATTGGATCTGCTCAGTGCCACTCTGGATCTGCCATAACCAATCGCTAACGTTTGGCCGCATAACGGCGTATTTTACACCGTTATGCGCAAAAATGCGCCGCTTTTTACGCCGCAATGGAGCCTTTCAAGAGCGCGCGTAAAAAACGCTCTTTTGAGCATTCAAAACGTGCGTAAAATACGGCGTCTCGCTAGTATGCTAATAATCTCTAATAATCTCCGACCACGGTGTGGTCACCGTGGCCTAATCGATAGAGATGCTTGCTCTGTAGGCAAGAGGTTGTCGGATCCATCCATCTATTGTCAGATTTGTGCAAATTCAGTGCCAAATCATTTTAGCACACATCATTTCTCCTTTGTGACCAAGTTTATATAATATCTCTACATATAATATCTGCATATTTATTTATTTATTGTGCCTATTGCGCTTGTTTGTGTTTGTATTTTGCTTTTTGCACTGCTTTATTTTGCACTGTGGGTGGTGAGCACCACCCCAATTTTGTTGTACAAGTTTGCACAATGACAATAAAGTCTGAATCTGAAATCTGAATCTGAAGTTTGCCTAGCTTACCTAGTTTGCTTGGCAAACTAGGTAAGCAAACTAGATAAGTATATCCCATAAATTAGGGATATATCCCATAAATTAACTAAATTCCTCTTCCATTCATGTGGAACACACAGGAGGTCTGGCATGCTGACTAAAAAGCATTGCGATCGTAAAAGCATGACCATCTGACAAAAGCACAATTCTGACATAGATGGATTCGATCCGACAACCTCTTGCCTACAGAGCACTCTATCGATTAGGCCACGATGATCACAAATTTGTGACTGGATTTACTAATATATATCTATAAGACGTTGCAACTAACAACAAATGAGAGGAGAAATCCTCAAAGCAGATCTGTGCTGAACTGATTTGGTCTGCTTGTCTTGTTGAGCGATTGGGGGCAAACACTTCAAATGTATTGGCTGAGAGAAAAGAAGGGCGGAGATTATTAGCATACTAGCGAGACGCCGTATTTTATGCGCGCTGTGATGTGCACAAACACTCGTATTCTACGTGCGTTTTGAATGCTCAAAACTGCGTTTTTTACGCGCGCAATTGAAAGGCTCCATTGTGGCGTAAAAAGCGGCGCATTTTTGCGCATAACGGCGTAAAATACGCAATTTTTCTACATTTTACAGCGTTTTTTACAGCGTAATGAAGCTGATACGTGACTAAATGATACCGTTTTCTGGCGGGGTTGGCTTGCCATAGAAATGCTTGTAAAATACGCGTGTTTGTGCACATCACAACACGCGTAAAATACGGCCTCCCTAGTATGCTAATAATCTCCGCCCTTCTTTTCTCTCAGCCAATGCATTTGAAGTGTTTGCGCCCAATCGCTGAACAAGACAAGCAGACCAAATCAGTTCAGCACAGATCTGCTTTGAGGATTTAGACGCTTGCTCTGTAGGCAAGAGGTTGTCGGATCGAATCCATCTACTGTCAGATTTGTGCTTTTGTCAGATGGTCACTCTTTTACGATCGCAATGCTTTTTAGTCAGCATGCCAGACCTCCTGTGTTATAAGTTCCAAATTCAGTGCCAAATCATTTCAGCACACATCATATCTCCTTTGTGACCAAGTTTATATAATATCTCTATAGATAATATCTGCATATTTATTTATTTATTGTGCCTATTGCTGTTGTTTGCTTTTTGCACTGCTTTATTTTGCACTGTGGGTAGTGGGCACCACCCCAATTGCGTTGTACAAGTTTGCTCAATGACAATGAAGTCTGAATGTGAAATCTGAATCTGAAGTTTGCCTAGCTTACCTAGTTTGTCGTAGGCTAGGTTAAGATTTAGGGTGATAGGCCGGAAATATCCCATGAATTAACTAAATTCCTCTTCCATTCATGTGGAACACACAGGAGGTCTGGCATGCTGACTAAAAAGCATTGCGATCGTAAAAGCGTGACCATCTGACAAAAGCACAAATCTGACTATAGATAGATGGATTCGATCCGACAAGCTCTTGCCTACAGAGCAAGCGTCTATCGATTGGGCCACGGTGACCACAATGTTGTGACTTGATTTACTAATAGATATATATCTATATGACGCTGCAACTAACAACAAATGAGAGGAGAAATCCTCAAAGCAGATCTGTGCTGAACTGATTTGGTCTATTCTTGTTCAGCGATTGGGCGCAAACAATTCAAATGCATTGGCTGAGAAAAAAGAAGGGCAGAGATTATTAGCATACTAGCGAGACGCCGTATTTTATGCGCGTTGTGATGTGCACAAATGAGCGTATTTTAAATGCGTTTTGAATGCTCAAAACTGTGTTTTTTACGCGCGCTCTTGAAAGGCTCCATTGCGGCGTAAAAAGCGGCGCATTTTTGCGCATAACGGCGTAAAATACGCAGTTTTCCGACATTTTACGGCGTTTTTAACGGCCTAATGAAGGTGATACGTGATTAAATGATGGCGTTTTCTGGCGGGGTTGGCCTGCCATAGTAAACAAACCAAACACCGTGGGTGAAGATGTCCGTCAACGAGAGCTGACGCTTCGTGCCCACTGCACCGTCAAAGGACATCAGAAGGCGTGGCTGACGGATGAGGGAGGTTTCCAGGGCCGTCAGAGCCTGAGTAGTGTCGCAGTGCTTAAATTTGCATATGTGATCTGATTGGATGACGGATCTGTCGCTGCCGAAAAAGTTGAACATTTTTCAACTTTTTGACGGAGCCTTCAGTGCACGGATCCACAATGCATTGCGCGTCCATCCCCGTTCAAAGTCAATGGAGATCAGTCAACGGATGGAGGCAGTGGGCACGAGGCGTGACTTTATCGTCATTGATTCCAGCCACTCCGTCTGTCCGCTGACTGGACGCAGGAAATTTAGAGGGAGAAAACCCACTGACATACCGCATGTAACCTTCAAATCCGGGAAAAGAAGGCTGCATTGGTCGGCCGCATTTGAAGGAGCCTTCGAAATGGGACAGCCTTGACGCATCGCAGTGACGCAATCGTCCTTCGAACGCACCCTTCGAAGGATGCGTCCCCTAAATTCAAATTGAGCGGAAGTACTTAGGCGGGTGGAGCCAGGCTAGGTTATGCCTAACTGCCGGTTTATGCAAATAACCTTCTTTGATTTATATATATATATATATAGTATATATATATATATATATATATATATATATATAGGCCTATATCACCATTACTACAAACTACATTTCTGAATAATAATGTAAAACATTCAGTTCATAAAGGCCTGCCCCTGAGGTCATGAATAACATGGGCACATTGAATTACACATACTTAATTAACAGTTAATTTGACACTTTTCCCAACCGGCTTCACAGATATTTTGCCATTCACATTCAATTAAAAACTATCAAATGTAATCATTTGAGACAGTTGGACTTACGATAACCCGATCAAACTACAATTTTCTGCAATTTAATGAAAATAAACCCCAAAAGATTTGAATTGAGTGGTATTTCACTAACACGCCTCTAGCTGCCTCTTTGCTCCACAGATCAGGCCTCATCACTAATTAGATGTTTTTGACGAAGATGCTTGACCGAAGTCATGTCACACAACTCTCTCTTAATAAATCATGTCCAAGTGAGTGCAGAGAGTTAGAGAGAAGATGAGAGCGAGAGTGAGAGGAAGAGATGAGCTGCCCGGATGAGTGGGTCCCTGAATCTTTAAAGGCTGTATCCTTCTGCCAGTTCATGCCCAAAAAGAGAGAATGATGGATGAAGTAAATGACAAATATCACGTTGGCTTACATGGGAGCCGTCATGCACAGCTATTTTCTAATAGTAGAAAATACTGCTTCATGAGCGTGGTTGTGAAGAAATCAACTCCGGTTCAGCTGAAAAATCACAGCGATGTTGGACCATTGAACGCATTTTTCAAATCAGACCAGTGGAGAACGCAAATCCTGAATGTAAATTTTTCCAAATCCTGATGATCCGAAACGTCAACGGTCCAGTTTTTCTTTGATTATTCCACTGTTTGTTGCAGACCACCGATTGATCACAACTCTCACACCTCTTAACGTGGCGGTTCCTCTTAACAATGGGTTGCCACATCCAAGGAGTATATCTTATTATATTCCTCCACCAGTCAGGCTTTTAATTTAGCAGCAAAGTTGATCGAAAAGCTGTTCAGACAGAGGCTGAATAAAGTTTGAAAGCTGAGGATGCAAGCCGTACCCCTCTCCCACTGCCTCCAAAGGCCCGGTCCCACTCATACAGCAGCCTGATCAAAGCTGAGATCTTCAATGTGGTGATGCATACTTCAGTAAAGGGCACATAAGGAGAGCTGCCAGCTTTGCCAATCCCTTTACAGTCGAGTACTGAATCCCCGACCTAGCATTGTCGCTACCCTTGTTCGATTGTCCACCTTTACACTGCTCTCAAAGTTAAAATAATGTAAACTTAACGTCACAAAGCGCTTCTGTTAGGATCACAGATTTGTTTGACATGCTAAAGCTGACAGCGGTTTCCTTCATTTCTAAACCGTAATGCAGATTTCCATGGGAGTTAAAAGCATTGAACTCCCGTCTGGCCTGCTTTATTCCAAACGCCAAAGTGAGCATCCAGCGCTTTGCTGGATACTTGTCATGTGTTGAACGCTCCATGTCCCGATCAGACAGCGTGCGTTTTACATCTGAAACGCCATGCTCCCCGCAGTCCCTTTTTTTGGTGAAGCCTACAGTTAAATAAGAAAAACAGCTTGCTGATTCTTTTTTTTTACTGTTACTAGGCAACCGCCGAAATCACTGTTTTTGGCCTAACTGCTACGTTAGGCTAGGTTAGATGTTTCATGTATTTTAACATTTATCCAAACATATGCATAAAGAATGAACAAGTAGAGGGCACTTTTGCTAGTTTCTCCTAAACAAAGAACACGAGGCGGATAGAGCTGAAAAGTGCAAGGCGCTCCGCGGCACAAAAGCAGCAAAGAAAAAAACTGTTCATTCTCATTGAAAACAAATACAGAGAGCCACCCCCAGCTGCTGAAAGGCGCTCTGTCTGAGCTGGACCTTACACTGCACGTATCAGTGTGCCTGCTTCAGTGGTTCTTTCTTATGTCACTATAGAATCTGCTGTTTACCTGACTTACGGGCTCCTTACTTAATTAAATTGGCACTCTTCACACAAGAAGTGAAACATATCTAAATCAATCTTCATGCATTAAAAGGATGGGAATAACTGTTATTAATATGCGTAACACAGTGAGAATGCACCTTAAGAGTCAGAATTCTCCAAATCCATAACCTTACTACATTATAATTCCCCTTAGAGTGAACAGAACTAGTCCAGTTCCCTTCCACAACTTGGAAATAAGAATAATTTTACAATATATTGTGGTAACTCACTCTGTATTATTAGGATTGTCATAATCAATATACCGCGACACTACTCTTCCTTCCTGCCAGGCTGCTACGATATGGTGATCTTCAGATGTCGATCTGCTACAATATCTGTAGAGGACAGATGTTGGGAGGAGGTAAACCATTGGTTTCACCTAAACCAACACACACAGACACACACACACAGACACACCCACACGGACACCTGAGTGCCACATGGGACTCATCTAGCGTGTGTTTGTTCTTAACAATGTTGTTGTCAGATGTCAAGCGTCTCGTCTGCATATTTATGTTTTGACTGACAGAGACTTATGCTGACAGCTTCTAGTTACCAACCTGCCTTCTGGCACATGCAATCACTTCAGTTCAGGTTTCCAAACCGTGTGTCACATACGCTAGACACCAAGCCTGTTTGCCATGTAGGCCTATGCTAGAAAAGACATTCCAATGGACACATGCCACACACAGGGATATAATGGCGTGAACGACGAACGCACACGCGCACAGACACACACCAAGAGCAAGAATAAATATGTTGGTGAAAACCTTTTTGTTGCTCAGACTAGAGCTTTGGCAAGGTAACCTGAGTGATGTCACCCATAGGTTTTGTCATTGTTAAATTCAAAAGAAAGAAAAATTCACTGGCACTGGTTTGAGAGTATAGGTACCTGTTCTGAACAGTATGAAAACCGCTGCAAAACAAAAAAAGAAAAACAAGTTTTATCGAGCAACTAATCCCCAGAACACCACTGAAGAACAAACCACGGGGTCGTAGTGTGGAGCAGCAGGCATAAATGTTACAGCAAGAGAGTCCTGAATAGGAGCTATGGGACTGGGAAACAGATGCACAAGAACGCAGACTCTACACTACACATGCAGACACACGTTTCAATGGCTAGAAAAAACAAATGAGATAAAGTTACATCTGCAACTGACCAAGTCATTTGTCATGTCTACTCCAATTTACTATTGACAACATGCCCTATACTCGTAAAACACAGATATTGCTTTTGTTGGCACTTAACACATTGGGATATAATTCAGCAATGGGGGTGGCTGGGGTTTATATTTTTATTTTTTTTCACACACACATACACTGATGGTGTGAGAGAGAAAGCGAGAGAGAGACAACCTTCTCAGTTGTTGCAGTTCAATGCCCTGCACCCACGGGACACTGTTGTTTTTGTTCGTTTTTTTGCAGATCAGCACATCAGAGGAATACATTCCAAATAAATTTTGAAATTATCGACAAATGTTATAATTTCTAGTACAACACTCAATCCTTGTGGGTCACCCGGCCAACATTGGTTATAAAATTCCCAAGGACTTTAATGAATGGATAAATGAATGAAGGAAAAGCAAGAATTAAGCAGTGTATTTTTTATCACAGTCATAAATAAGCTTTAGTTTATTTTGGAATTCAAGTAGAAGGGGTGTGCTCTGCGATCTCTCCTCTTTGGAGATAATGCAAGCATTTATTACTAACTTATTTCTCGTGAATAGTTTTGCAATATTCTGTAAAGGACTTAGCTATGTTTATGAGTATGCTATGTTTATGAGTATCTCCCGTTTACCCATCTGCAATGCATTGCTGTTTTGCTTTATTGTTTCAATATTTCAATCTGAAATATTAAATTATTCCAGAATGTATTCAGAATGTATTCTGCAATGTTTTGTGAAGCACTTTAAGATGCATATAATGTTGTGTGAAAGGCGTTTCAAAAATATTATTACAAATAACAATGTTGCCATATAATTTCAAAACAATAATACGGCTCATGTTAACATTGTGTGTGAATTAAGCCGCTTTTGAAAGATGACATATCCAGCTGAATTTCTATTGATACAAGCTACGGATATCATGCATGTTCAGATCATGAGGCAAGGGGAAATAACTGAAGGACAGAGGTGCATCTCAAACATGGACGTGTAAACCATGGAGCTCAGGCTCCAACATACTTGGGGATGCTTGGTCCGTTAAGCAAAACACAATCAGTGTCCATTGTGAAACCATGAAAGCAACACACACGGCGTAAGGGTGGGTTTACACTTAAAAGTATAACCTGTATCTCTCTGGACTGGCACATACCTATAACCGCAGCATCAACATCTGTCAACCGCACTGTGCAGCTTTGCGAATGAGTTACTGGCTTGAGGGGCCATGCACACACACGAGAAAAAAAGGAAAACTTTATTTCAGTGGTGCTCATGAATTAAAGATGGCTTCCCTTGGGGTGATGAAGGAGAGGAGAAGCTTTATGGAGCTCTCTCTTTTCTGCATTAAATCTCCTCAATACCACAGGCCATGTCTCGGGATGTTAGACACCGAAAACAATAACAGCCAAACATTTTTCGTCTTGAGTTTGTTTTTTTCGCCGCATTTCTTTTTTCCTATGCCCCCTGTCTCCGTCTTCCATTTTTCTTCCTTATCATTCCCTACCTTCATCTCCCTTTTTCATTACGCCCCCCCACACACAAACACATGCACGCGCACATGCATAGACACACACAATTCCGCAATACATTTTGAATAGTTCTGGTAGTCCATTAAAAAGTGGATTTTTCCACAAGTCAATAGGTCCTGTAGTCCATTAAGCCTGCAGATTAAGTCTCTTGTTCTGACAGTGGGTGGGTTTCAAACAGAAATGTCATTTGGAGAAAAAAATAAAGAGTGATAGTGACATTAAAGTCTGGCTTGAATCCAGACACACACACAGCATGAGACATATACACTTTTAGTTGAATTTATATGAGTTTTAAAATCGTAATTATGTTCTATTAAAAGGACAGCAAGCATGTTCACCTTGGTTACCTGGGCAACAACCACATACAGTTTTACAGTTTCTGCTGAAACCACAAAAATAATAAAGATACATTTTACAACTTGGGATGGAGATAAATCAATATCGATATCTTTCACGATAAAAATCTACCTCGGTAACGGTGATATGTTTTTTAAATACATTTCTGATATTTTCAACATTTAAGAGCATCAATCAGACCCAGTGCCCTGAGTCAGCCATTGACAGAGCTGTAATGCTCTTTATTTGGTGGTGATGTCATGTGTATTTTGAAAGTCTAAACTTGCAGGGGTCAAACTAATGTTTTGACAATAAAACATGACATTTTACTCTGCTAAAAAAAGTTGAAATAATTATTATTGACAAATTGTATGATTAAATGTAATTAAAATTCAGGCTTTAGTCAGAACCCAAAAATATCCTGCTTACACACACATTGACTGATATCGTGATAATTATCGTGACCGCTGATATGGAAAAGCAGATTGTGATATAGATTTTGGTTATATCGTCCAGCACTAAGCTGCTGACTTGGTCGGGAGGTCAAAGAGTATCAGGGCTGTAGGTAAACAAAGAAAAACTTGGTAGACTGAAATTCAACCAACTCTGATACCACTCAAAAGGTTGATGAGGGAAAAATCCATTAAGAAATCTGAACCTTTTCTCTAGATTACCTTAATTGACCGAAGTGCACTTTTCTCTACCTGCTTGCCTAAATATCAAGTAAGGGCTGTTTGGAGGAAGTCAGTGGGTTTCAGATCCACTCTTGGTCCTAGTCTAACTTTGTTACCGCAGAGCTTCAATGGAAACTTGCTAGCCTTCAGTAGGTTTAAGAAAAGCATATTGACAGATAATATTTTAAATATATATATATATATATATATATATATATATATAACACCCATACATG
>OOFH01048827.1:5151-27770 GCA_900323355.1 Merlangius merlangus
GTATATGCAAGATGACAACACGTAACTCATAACTGTTTTTGTTTATTAAGTTGTTAAAAAAAGTAATTAGGATCAGTGGGGAGGCGAGCATCAAAGAGAGGAGAGGAAAGGAGGAGACATACATAGAGGTCAGAGTCAGATTAGAGAGGAGGAGAAGAGGAGAGATGAGAGGATGATGAGAAAGGAGAGGAGGAGAGCAGAGACAAGAGGAAAGGAGAGGAATGAGGAGAGGAGGAGAAGGAGGAGAGAAGAGATGACAGGAGAGGATAGGAGAAGAGCCGAGATGAGAGGGGAGTAGATTGTGAGATTGGTGTCATTAGGGCTCTGCACTACAGGGCAGATTGTACATAGTTTAGAGGTCTGGTGCTCCGGGGGTAGAGGCTTGTTCTGTGGCTGGGACAGAGGCCTCTCATCTGGGTCACCCTCACGCAACAAAATCAGATAGTTAAAAACAAATAAATCATAGAAACAAGTAAATTGTAGTATCACCAACAAAAAAGCAAAAACTGCCGGAAAGAAGGTTGTTCTGCGGGAACGTGGACTCAAGTCCGGATGTGGGTGGTCAAGGGTGATCATGTCAAGGGTGTCATTTTTTTATGGTTTGGGTAAGGATTAAGACACTCAACTGGGGAAATGGGTGTAAGTAATCATATCCGAAGTGCGTGGGGGGGCATCCCGAATGGGCCCCAAACAAATGTGTTGCTCAAATCTCACATTGATGTAAGGAACCTTCCGGCAACATTAGATGCTGCTACCTGTGCCGTAGCAGCACCTTAATTCAAATTAAAATGTATTTTATTTGATCAACTCAAGTGTCAAGTAACCATGACTTAGGAAAAAGGATAAGGCATCAAATAAAGTTCACCCCGAGGGGTGACTTGCTGCATGTTTCTCAAGCTAACATGAAAAGGGTTTTTGTGTTCACGTACAAAACCATTCTTTGTGCACCACTGCAGAGAATTCTTCCCCGAAGATGAGTCGAGACCGTTATGTATTGTTTGCGGAAAGTTTCCTGTGAAGCGCCGCGCCACAAGTGTATAAAGTCCATATAAAGCTTCAGCATATCTGATCTCAAGTGTGACTGATAACATTAGCCCACCCTGAAGCTCTCTGGGTTGCTCATTAATGTTAAGAGAAAGCCAATCATTGTGCATGGGCTTCATTACGGATCATATTAGACATACTGCAGAGATGACGACATACATGTTTGCCCTGCTGTTGGTTGTGAAGTAAATGTTTGATGCAGATAGAACTATAGTTATATCATCGCACATTATGAATCAATGTGATTTGTTCCCCCCCCCTACCAATCTATCTCCCATTTAGGGGCACTCAGAAAGCGATGCAGTTAAAAATGCTGACTTTTACTTAACTAATGTTTCTATAATACGGGAGAACAAGAGTCTACACCCAACAGTTACAACGGCCAATTACTAAACTAACAAAAGCAGGCCATTTCATTGTGAAATCATTTTGTTGATAAAGTCTCATGACCAAGTCCTGTGTCAGAACTAAATTCTTTCCTATAACCCAACTAGGCTGACACATTGGGGTCAGTGGGGGAAATGCATGTGAATGGGAAGGGAGGGGTTTTCGGTTTTGGCCTATGGGGGTTTTTGCAGTCTTTAGGTTTCATTTGCTTGATAATTGTATTATTAATACAATAAACCATGCATCTGTGACCGGTTGGTTGACACCCTGTTACACATCCACAGACAAACTGTAAAATGTGGAGATAGGAATCTAATGGTCAGTTCCATGTACTTTCACCCCTGACAATTGGCAGATTACCACAGAAATTTTATTTCCCCATAATGCAGAGGATAAGATGCCATGTGCCCTTTACCACAGCTAAAATACAAAACCGTTTACAGCGCCACTATAACTTTAGTCCAAATCCCATCAGGCTTTTATTGAACGAGATCTTTGCCATCAACATGCAAAGCACACACGTTAAAGTGACAGGGGTGAATAGGTTCAAATTTGAGACAGAGACACCTTTATTCAATAGGCATTTATTGAAGTCTTCATAGAACACAACAAAAAGGGGACCAACAGATTCCAACCTGAGCAAGTGGTCCATTTCTTCTCCCCAAATAACTCACTTTTTACATCTGAAAAAAAATAAAAACACAGCGTAGCCCAAGGCTGATGTGAAAACCTATACACATTATTTACAGCGTTGACTTGCGGCCACACTAGCGCGAGGTGGTGCGTTTGTTTGCCCGGCCGCCTCGTCTGATTTGAACCCAGTGGCCGTAGGGCTTTCTGCTCTCAATGCCGTCCACCCTGGGCGTTACCTTAGCAGACGTTACCGGTGCAACGGTTGGCTTGGCGATAGAATTCTAAAAAAAAAAAAAAGGAAACGAGACCAAGTGAGAATTGAGGATATCTGGGTCATGTTGGGAGACACCATCGGCTCGGGGCCTAATAATGAATGGTACGGTACTTACATGGATGCTGAAAGCGATGATCCTCCTGATTGGAGAGACTTTTGAGCGTTGGCCATCCGTCTTTGCGTCGCTGTTCTGTTTAAAAAGACAAAACAAACGCACCAGTGAGACAACGGCCGACACACAGGTTTACGCTGACAAAGCAGTTCGCCCAGTGTGCGTCTATGTGCCATTATGTTCCATGTTGCATGACCAATAGAGAAGCAGGTCGGGTTAAACCTATGTGGCTTTAATTCATGTGTTGCTTGTGTTAAGTGCTAGCTTCAACTAACAGCAGCTCTCATGCATTTCCCTGCCATGGATAGGCTAGGCCCACCGATAACATTGGTCATTGTAGCGCTTTGCAAACCAGAACAAAAAAAAAGACAAACAAAAAAGGTAGAAAAAGGATCTCTTCTCTGTGTAGAGTGGCAGAAAGGTTTCCCCCCCCAGCCCCAATCAGCACACGCCTGGTGTACCAACTTATCTTTGGCACACGGAGGGAGGGAGTTCTTCGTGGGTTTTTTAGTTTTCTGGACAGGAATAGTCACTATAATGCCGTCCACACGCCTTGTGCTCCTTCAGCGAGTGGGACGCTTCTGCTAAATAACGACCCATTTCAACTGCAAATGTAAATACATTTCTAATGTCAAGCCAACAGCGACACAGAAATAAAAGTGAAAGAATGCCATGAGAGTCACCTATATTTCTAAAACATAACATTTTTGCATTCATAACAATTTGACTGCTTTTACAAACAATTCAGTACGATGTAATAACTGAAACACTGGGAAGAGGCTAGTCAATAATCATGGTGAACATTATGAGTCAGTTAACCTTTCGCGCAAACACTTATGGCGTCACCCGAGGCACATGACTGCCCTCTTATTCTCCTAATCCGAAGGGGGCCGATGATTGAAGGGAGACCACTGTCATGTGATCTACGAAGACAGGAACACAGACAGAGCAGTGTGTGCGTTCCCTCAGGGGGTCTAAGGGTCAACACAAAGACAAAAAGAATTCAAACAGCAAGGACCTTACCGGGAGTGTCAAAGGAAAGGGCACGTGCAGGGACGGGCCCAACCTACACTTTGTAATGCTAGCCTCCATGGACTTAATCCATTCTGAGATATAACACATTGGTGGGCTTTTGAGTCACCTGAGGATTTTGGTGTGAAAGGAGGTTGAAATAATACAAGTTTAAATTTCAAATTACAAAACGGAGGCCTATCCCAAAACCAGAAATGAATACGAATAATTGAATGGCCTCCACAAGGCCTTATTCCAAAAAATCACATGATTGCTTGGTGAAGCCTCAAGGGGTGCTAGCATTGCCGTTAAGCTCTCGTTGGAACCCACCTGCGATGGAACCTTTTCTGGAACGTCCTCTTGCCTCACCCATGCCTGTGGTTCTGGTGCGGGGCTTTCCTCGCATGGTTCGTCTGGTGTGGGAGTCTTGTTCTCTGGGAGAGCAACCCTCAGGGTCTCGGTGGCGTCTTCCTTCACTGCTCTGAGGAGTTCCTTTTCCTCTGCAAAAAAAAAAAGAAGGAAACATCCAATCACCAGTCGATTGAATGATAAGGATCACTGGTTGCAGACCAGATAAATTAGTCAAGTGGGCACAATGTCTAAAGGAATCATGGATGCAGCTCGGCGAGTGGTAAATTACCATCCAGAGTGGGGCTGGCAGCCGACCGCCTGGAGGACCTGGACCGGCTGCGATGGCTCTTTGAGGGGGACTTGGGGGTTTTCTTCCTGTCGCGGCCCTCTGACCCTGGGCTTGTCCTCTGCCTGCTGCTGGAGCTGTGGCGAGAGCGGTTACTTCTGTGACGACTGGACCTGACCGGCAGGGAAGAGGGACTGCAAGAGCGGGAATTGGCTCTGGCACGCCGGGGTGGCGGTGAGCGGGGACGTCGGTTCCCGTGGGCTTGTCTGTAATGAGTGGGGCAGCGACAGCGGGATGAGTTTCTATGGCAACGAGGGTGAGAGCGGGACCTGGGCCGGTTGCTGCTGGACAAGGAAGATGCGGATGACGAGTTGGACGAAGATCTATGGCGCCCTCTGTGGGTCTCGCGTGTGCCAGAGCCGTGGCCGGAGTCCGAGCAGTCACTTCCGCTTCTAGAGACAGATTTGGTTGAGACGGAATTGGACCCCAAGTCTTGGTCGAAAATAACTCTCAGACCATCACTGCCCATCGCAGGGAGTAAATCCTTGGCCCCAGTCACCATCTTGGTTATCTTTTAAAAAGAGAAGAAAAATAGATTTTTTTAATATAAATCACAACATATTCATTTTATTGCCACCATGCATCTCATAGGTGACCCTTGAAATGATGTTTGTTTATTATAGACCAATGGGAGATAGCGCAATCCTACGTCATCAGGGCCGTTGTTGTGTTGCGTAACCGCTGACCGAAACCCGCCCGGAAAGTTCAAGACCACAACAGATAACTTTAAACTAACGAATGTCAACCCAATGCCAACCCCAAGGATACACTTACAAAATATAGGATTCATAATGAGGTGCCAGACGATCATCCAAAATAACCATATAATCTAATGCGTTGGATGTTAAAAAGAGATGGTTTGGGTAGAAAATCCAACGCCAACAAGGCCGGGTCGATTATGCTTGCTCTGAGCTAACGTTAGCATTTCTTACCTCGTCCGCTGTGTAGTCAATCTGCTCAGAAATCCAAAAAGTTTTCAAAGATCGATCAGGAATACAGGTCAATAACTATAATACCAAATTTGTCAAGTCGTGGAAATCGTTAAATGTTATTAAACGTCGAGGAACTATTATGACATATCACCAGCGGGCGTTGTTCAAATGCAGCGAATGAGCAACGTCGTCGGAATGGAATGGTTGCTCTGGAGATCCCCTTGTGGAAAATTCCACAACATGGCGAGCCTCATGGTAGCACCAGATTTGCGCATAAGTGTTTTCCCACAATACTTTCAAATGGTTTCCGTGTTGTTTTATTTGCATTGTTGACACATGGCAATACCGATCAATATTTTTGCAAATGTATCAAATTAAAAACAGATTTATTTTAAATGGCCATCCATTATCCATGTACGGATAATGTTTGTATATTACACATATGCATTGTATCAGGTTACTGCTTTACGATGTTTGTAACAGAACACATAATACAGAAATATTTAAGAACATTTGTAGTGACATATTCTGAATGATTCAAGTATTTACATAATCATTGCAATCGCATACTTTAGAGAAGTAGTTCGATGACGCTTCTGGTCTCGCGATGTTTCAGTTAGCAGGCATTTCGTAAGTGTTCTTATAGCTCGTTATTATTTCGTAAGTGTTATTACAGCTCGTCGTCTGGTTAGGCTCTCATTGCACTCGCATTATAGTAAAGTTCTGCACCCCAATCCGAAATCTCTTTCTTGATCGACATGGATATGCTACAGGTCCTGCCTGCCAATTTCGGCTATGTGATATTTACATATCTCTATAGCTGGATCATGCTGTGTTATCTGGGAGTAAAAGTTGGGGGTGCAAGGAAGAAGTACGATGTCAAGGTAACCGACAATTGTCTTTGTATTGGAAGACTGATATCTTGATATAGTAGGATAATCCACCAATAGCATTTAAATGCATGCAACTAGATTAATTATTCCTGTTTAGGTTGCATGAACGATTTTATATTATCATGATTCGAAAAGATATTTACTAATCGTATTTCTCTAGTATCCCACTATGTACAGTGACAAGGACCAGGTGTTCAATTGCATCCAGAGGGCTCACCAAAACACCCTGGAGGTGTACCCACAATGGCTCGTTTTCCAGACCATTGCAGCACTTGTCTACCCAGTAAGTACCTTTTGGAGAGGAGCCTTTTGCACGGAGAGGAGAAATTCTAGTGCTTTTTAGTGTTTATTTACTCTCAAAGCCCCCTCACCCCATACGAATATATCACAAATCTGTTCATTATTAACGAAGATATTTACGACAATTTTGTAAATAAGAAACACATTTTTTGATCTTTAACGTGAATAATAGCCGAGTGTCAAGTCTTTAGATCATGATGTCACAGTGAGTCAGCATATTGTCCTTCACCTTTTCCCCATTTAACTCCCCCTCTTATCACCTGTCGTTATCTTTTTAGACGGCAGCAGCAGTGCTCGGGGCCATCTGGGTCACCAGCAGGTTGTCTTATGCCTGGGGATACTACACTGGAGGTAAGACGGTTCCTGTGACGTTTAAAGGAAAACCAAACTCTTGTTTGAGCTGGTGCCCCTCCCCTCCCACTCTCAACACACAAAAAATGCATGCTTCTGGAAAAGTATTTTTTCATTAAAGGGCTGTACGGCTTTAGCAATCTAAAGTACTACTACTTCCAACAGTTTTAGGGTGGTGTAGCCAGAAGAATGATTGATAAATGTTACATTTATCAATCAATCAACAGATAAAAAATCAATATTTTATCTGTTTTTATGGGCCAACCATTTCATATTAATCATTGACAAGAAAATAGATTATTCCTTTAGTGAGCCAATACATGTGATGATGTTTACCTTATGATGATAGGTACTTTATATCGTAACTTATTCTCTATTCCCTGACATCTATTGGACTACAACTCAATATTTTTATGAACTATATTCAGCATTTTCCACCTAACTTCACCTGAATGGGAATTAGAAGCTATGTCAGGTTACTTATGTGTTCCACGATGGTCATACCCTGGCAATAAAACTATACTGACTGCCGTTTGCATGAAGCAATTCTGTATTAATAATATCTGTCTCTTTGATGTAACTGTATCAATTGTAATGGACAACATGTGTGTGCAGATGAGAAAATGTGTCCCCCCGAACATGTCTTCAAGTCAGATTATTGATCATTTCTTAAATCTCAATTAAACGATATCCTTCCTCACGCATCATGAAAATACATCGTATTGATACACATGTCTGTATTTTCCTCGCAGATCCTTCCAAAAGGATGAATGGAGCCTATGGCTACATTGGATATCTTGGAGTCATCGGTCTTTCGATCTCTGTGGCATTACAATTGCTTGGAGTCTTTTAATTGGCCGTTCTAACGGATGCATGGGTATTCAGCCACACCGGCATCCAATGTATCATTCCACTAAAGCTGTATGGCTGGTTTAAATACTTACTTTAAACACAGTTAAATCTGAATGTAGTTTGTGTGCTGTTATATTATTTTGTACTTCTCATTTATAACCATTATACAAGACGTTTTATGAATGAGTTTTATTTGGATAAAATATGAAATGTCAAATGTAATAAAAGCAATACAATACCAAGATATTTTATAAATCAATCATCATTTACAAAAACAAGGAACAGAAAAGGAGCAGTAGCCGTCGTAATGGCTCATGTGATTCACACATGACCTGTTGGGATTATGTTTTTCATAATTTTAGGAATGTGGCTGTGCTACGGTACTACAGAGGAAAACTACGAAGAACATCAATATAATCCTACCTTAACAATTATATCAATTTAGTCTATATAATAATTAGACATGGATGGTCTATTTGTGAAAGCTGTGTTTAAACCTATTAGGCAGTCAAAATTACATGTCCATATATCGCTGTAGATAATTTTTTAACAAATATATAAACTCAATGAAAGCCTCCTCACGCAAATTATTTTTCATAAAATGCGCATCTCCTTGAACTGAGGTTTGCCTCAACATCAAATGGGTGGGGACAACGCATGCGCGTGATTGATCCTTCTCGGAAGCAAAGTAAGGAATTGCGTTCAGGGGGTCCGCATCAAATACAGAAAAAGCAAAGTAAGTTTTCTTTTAAATACAACGTTATATTATTTCTACCAAACAT
Organism: Merlangius merlangus; assembly: GCA_900323355.1. Classification (NCBI taxonomy): domain Eukaryota; kingdom Metazoa; phylum Chordata; class Actinopteri; order Gadiformes; family Gadidae; genus Merlangius; species Merlangius merlangus. The sequence goes on from OOFH01048827.1 coordinate 13,420, forward strand.
GATTATGCATTTTACCAGATGGATCTGTGTTCGCTATCACATTGCACCTATTTTGTGCGAAAGGCGACATGAAGGAGCCTCCAAGGAAATGCTTAACAACAAAGCAATGAACAAAAGCTGAGATGATAAGGCAGTATTTCTTTCTCGAAACAATACTTTCCAGGAAAATATGGAATCATCCTTGCCTACATTTTGGCGTCGGTCGATGTGTTTATTCGCCGTTGTGTGAATTCAATTCGATTGTTGATGTTGCGATAAACGCGAATCAGAAGCAGCACCAAAACACCAAGATTGCTCATATGGCTATTATTCACATACCAGGTTGAACCAGTTTAAAGTATGAATCAAAGGGCATAACCATGATAAAGACATTGGGGGTTCATATAATAGTCCTCCCCCAGAAATGTAGTTAAATTCCCACTATTCTATGATTTTATATGTACATTTCAACTTGGTTTTGAAGATTATATTGACCATTTGACTTCACATTTAAAATAATCATCTGCGATATCTCCGAGATTGTGGCGCCCCCTCCACAGCTTTGTTTTGGACAATTGCTTACTGTCTAACTTTGAATCCAACTATGCTAACAGGATAGCTTAGGGGTGGATTTACTCCAGGTTATTTTTGTTAAAAGAAAATGAATTGCTACAATGTCATGCATAAATACTGGACACATATTTGACCCTTACCAAATTCAAACAGAATACCTTTTGTTTCATCAGAGCCATGTCAGGGTTTCTAGATGGGATCCGGTGTGGAGACTGTGAGTGTAATGTAGACTGGGCTGAGAGAAGAAACACAATTGCATCTATTGCAGCTGGAGTCCTGGTGAGTTACATCGAAGGCTAATAATTATGACTATCATATTAAGGATAACAACCACATATTCCGAAAGGCTTTAAATTCATTGCATTCATTTAACAAAGATAAAACCAGTGTGATATGACGTCATCATTCAATATGGCTTATGTGAGTTCCAGGTCTTTTAGCATCACGAAAAACAAAAAACGTTTTTGCGTTCTTATTTCAGTTCTTCACGGGTTGGTGGATCATCATCGATGCAGCAGTGCTGTTTCCACTTGAAGAACAGTTTCACCATGCCTACCACACATGTGGAGTCATTGCTACTGTAGCTTTTCTCATGTAATTTATCTCAATTTATCCTGGCTTTTGTCATGCATTAATATTTAACTTGATCTTTAGTTTGGTTCTGATTTCCTAATGTTTAGGCATCCTTATCGCACAGTGTACTTAAACTAAAGCCACAGTAATTTGTTAACGCTCTCATGGTTGATAATATTTTGTCTTGTTAACTTACCTAGGATAAATGCTGTATCAAATGGCCAGGTTAGAGGAGACAGCTACAGCGAAGGATGCATGGGACAGACAGGTATGTTAAAGACATGTTATGTGTTGTATTTCACTTTTGGCAGGAAGGCGTTATAGGACAACAGTTTATTGGCAAGTGGAAATGTTTTCCCAAATCTTGTCATCAAAACAAGCAAATCTTCTTCTCACAGTGTCTCTGATAGTGTGGAGGATGTCAAACATATAAAGGCCTATGTGTCCAGTTTGTGTCCACTTACCCTGTCAATATATATTTTTTTATTGTTTGTGTGACGCATGATAATATTATGCACAGGCCTAGGGAACAGAGTTTTAAACTGATCCACTTCTTGCCATGAATCGGTTTCAATTGGATTTTAGGAAACCCAAAGAGGTTTAGCTGGTGTCTGTATTTATGGTAATTACCGTGTGCTCCCTCTGACAAATCCCTCCAGGAGCACTTGGGGATCACATGACAACCCGCCCTGCTTTTTTCTTTTGCAGGAGCTCGTATTTGGCTTTTCATTGGCTTCATGCTGGCCTTTGGCTCCCTCATTGCCTCCATGTGGATCCTCTTTGGAGACTTTGTGGTGCACAGTAAGTCGTTCACTTTATTCATCTGAACCCTTAAGTCACCCTCATCTTAACTGGGTCAGTCAAGTAAAAAATCGTCATGATTGTTATTAAACAATAATGATTCGGAAAATTGACACACGCATGTTGTGAGGCACGCAATAACAATATTGTATTAATTAATTATTTTCTTTTGTTTGTTACAGAAAAGGATTTTGTTTACCCCGGAATCGCCATTTTCTTCCAAAATGCTTTTATTTTCTTTGGGTAAGTTAATTCAATTTGCGAACCTCGGACATTTCTACATATTATTAAGATGAGTATTTTGTGTTAATGACGGTTAAGAAGTTATATATCTTGGTAGTATAATATTCCATTCACATTCATATTTCAGGGGCTTGGTCTTCAAGTTTGGACGCACTGAGGATCTGTGGCAGTAGTAAACCCTTCATGTGTCTGTAAACCATTTATATACTGTATGGGACATTCTCCTTTAGCCTATATTTACTTCACGTAATTAATTTCACAAAAAAAGCGCTATTTATTTTAAATCCTGGTATATGAAGAGAGATGCAACCCTTTTTAAGACCCTTTTGGCTATTTTGGACCTGCCGAGTTCAATTGTTCCACATCTTTGAATGTGTCTCTGCAATTGTGTATCTATTTTCATGGCTTTACATGGTGTTTTCCTTCATTTGGGAGCCTCGCAACTGGCAACTCTGTATTAATGTGTCTGTAACATGGTCACCAAGACCTGAACTCTGGACCGCAGATATTGAGGTACACAAGATTTATGGTGTATTTCCCAGAACCATGCACAAATATATTTGAATGTAGTTGCATTGGAGGTCCTATGTTTGTACGTAATTTCTTCAAATAACACTATGCCGGAACTTAGCAGTCAGACATTTGTATTGCCGAATGGTGTTTACATTCTGATGTTACCACAATCACTGACATATTGGGAGTGTAATATCTAATAGCCATGCAGAATCATTTGTCTACAAGATAAATCACATATTTTGACATTCATGGGAGAATTAAGGAGAGATATTCTCATCAGTTTACAAGTCTTGCAATAGTTCTCCTGCATTAAAATAACTTGCTTACTATAAACAAACTGGTGAAAATTATTTACAGGGACATGAATGGCTTCAGATCACATGGCGTTCTCCTCCCCGTTCCTTTTATTTTTTCTTTGCAAGTTTGGGAAACTGTAAAACATGCAAATGTAAACACCTTGGTTTATCAAATACACTTTGGCACTCACAGTGGAAATCCAAAGTCATTTCACACCAAACTGGAAATTGTATTTAATACCAAAATAATTCAAAGAAACGTATAGGAGAATATTTCTGCTCATGAACTTCATTGTTCTGTCATGTGAATCAATCTACTAACTGCGTTGGTTACTTGCCTCCCAAAACGCCTGGTCATCGAAACATTTCCTGTCCTGTGGCGGTCTCCAAAAGCTCCATTTAACTAGCAGTCCTTTTAAGAACAATAAAGGTATGATTAAGCAAATTGTATGCATGACGGTCACAAGACATAACAACTGTTGGTTCATGACAATGGTTTGTGTGCTTTAAGGCCATGCTCTTGCATCGGGCGGTTTTTCACATCTAATTAAAGCAAAATAAAATCCATCAGAAATTGTATGAATTTTCCCTTCAATACAAGACAAATTGGGTCTTGTCCAATAACTGATGGCTTCTGTTCCATCATTCCATAATGCTTAATCCAGGAGATTTAACCACACATATCACCTGTGATCAATCCCATGGACATGCTGAGACTCAGGGTGACGAGCAGAGTGCAAATATGGAACACAGCAAACCGAATTGCCCTGGAAAGAGAAAGAACAGCTAGACCAGTCACCTGACTTCAACGGTGCTCATAGGTAACGTAAAGCACAAAACAAATGGTGCATCTTTACATTGTGCGGTCGTCCATATCATTTATTTGCAAGATGAGATGAGCTAGCCATCCAAGAAGTCCTGGAAGTCCATGTACACTCAAGACACCACAGGTGTCGTGGCATTCAAACGCAAGAAGCATATGACGCTAGAAGACAAAAAAGAATATTAGACATACTACACAAGATTTAAAAGATTACAGATTACTTTTTTTTAGCAATTGAGAGTGGAAACCTTAAGGTAACGAAGTGAAAGGGTTGATATCACACCAGCGGCTAATCCAATCGTCATGGCAACCCAGGGCCGATGAACTAGTGACAAAACGCCTATAGCAACCCCTCCAGCCAGGGAGCACTTCTGAATATGATCCTGGGAGAAGAGAGGAAACAGAAAAAAACTAACATTTCTCCTCATGTCCACATATAATACAGTATTTATAAATGACATTACACTTGTACATATAGAAGCAACTTTCACAAAACAAATATTATGCTGATTAAAACGTGGGTTTAAATGTCAATTTATATTGTCTCATAAATATTAGCGTACTAATAGTATTAAATTGGCAGATTTTCCTCCCCCGTAATGACCACAGTGCCTAGCGGATCATACCAGGTTCATTCTTCCTCTGGGGCTGGTGAACACTGACACTGCAGCGGTGGCCACGGCACTGCCAGCCAGGGCTAAGTAGGTGCTCAGGATTATCCTCAGCTTCCTCTCCCCTTGATCTACCAGGATGGAGTTGAAGCTGGGCCAGAACATCCACAGAAACAGTGTCCCTGCAGACCACAGACAGTGAGTTTTAGTCATTGAGTGTTAATGAAAGTATTTATTTATGTATTGATTTGTTTATTTAATATTAATTTGACAATGCAAACCAAACATGGAGAACATTCCAGTTTTGCGGCCCATTTTCTCTTTCTCAAAGGGCGTTTCTGATCCTTTCCGATGCATCACCCAGGTGAGCATCAGCCCGAAGAACGCCCCAAAGGTATGAAGCTGCATGGCACAGTACAAAGGCCTCACCTAGAGATAGGAAATACAGTCACTGACTGCCAAACACGAGATGCACATACAAGGTATAGTCAAATGGGTTGTATTGTGAACGAGGGTTCTTTAAGGGGGGAAAATAACACTGGCGGACATGTTATTCTTGCAAATACAAAGTGTATAGTACAAGCCTGTGTGAGGTCAGACCACTTGTGATGATCTGTTGTTCATCACTTAGAGAAAGGTGGATAGAACTTCCTGTATAGAACATAAGGTACTAAATTTGAGATAAGCAGAGGCTCACCTCAAGGAATGCCCGAAGAAGCCATCCGTTCAAAATGAATCCTGACACCTCCAGAATGCCAATGAGAATGAGTTGAACAGGGTTGGTCTTTCCAATCACCGTACCAATAGATATTAGGGCGGAGGCTGTGCATATCTCAGCAAAAACCAAACTAAGGGAAGAACACAACGTTGCCTTCAAGTCATTTTAAATCCAGGTGTGCCTTTTCTTAATAAGGCACACTAGAGAACATCAATGGGACGACATACCTTTTCAAATCTATTAGTATCTTTCTACTTTGGATCCAGGACTCAAAGCCATTGAGGATAATTGACCATTGGGTGGCAATCACTGCCACAAGCAAATTGAACCCTAAGCCACTGAAACCATACCGCACCAGAAAACTGCCAAGAAATCCAAAACCAGCCACCACCATCACGTTCACATCCTGGAACTCTGAAAGAGGGTAACCTAAAAGTTGTGAACTTGAATCTTGCAAAATCGTTAAATGACAAAAAGGAATTTAGCATAGCCTACGAGTTACTCAAACATATAAAGGACAGATTTTACATTTTCTTGTCATCAACTGGCAAAGGATTCCAACGACAGTCAACTGACCTTATCGTTGCCCAACAGGAATATGAGCCCCTCCCATAATGGCCCTTTTACTTATTTAAGATGTTCTGTTAAAATACGACTCTTTCAAATTAATATTTGAAAACTTTTAAAATAAATACCAGCGTTAGTATGCGATTGATTGTGTAACATGATAAACTTAAACAAACACAATGTTTTTAAAGAAGGTAAAAAACTGAAAAAATAAGAACAAAAAAAAAGAATTCACGACCAAAACGACTTACCCGAATACAGTTTGCTGGAAGTATTTCCAAACATAAAGGCATATGGATCGAACTCAACGTAAAGGGCATATATTACAATGAATCCAGTTTGCAAAAATAACAACAAAGGTGCCAGACGAGAACGCAAATTTGGTGCGTATTTAGGGGCCATGATCTCTGTAGTCTGTGCGCACCACTGCCAGCTTGGAAGCGCCTCAGCAGTATAGGGCGTCGAATGGGGCTGATAAGGTTGACAGTTTGAATATGTAGGTGAAGCTCTGATGTTTTTTTTTTTGTAATATTGAATAGCGTAGATTAGGCTAGTCATCATCAGAGTGCGAATTAAATCTTATGGCGTTTTTAAAAATATATATAATACATATGGATACAATAAGACATTACATACATTACATAGGCCTACATTTAGACGCATAGCGGGATTGAGCATGGTGATTAAAACACCTCGCTTACTTATCGTGGGCTGTGGGGGTTGGTGTTGGATGGAAAAGTTGAATTGCGCATAATGGATGCGTGTTATGCATAAGCAAAGTGACAACCATGATAGGCCTATCTGAGACCGCTAAGTTCACAAATACTTAGACCGTTATAAGGATGTGAAATAACTGAAAGGAATGTTGGCTAGTAAAATCCCTGGGCTGCCTTAATCGGAGCTGCACCGTATAATGAAAAAGAAAATCTGTTTAGACAACAGAACTCAAATATAACACAACAGAAGTCATTCATAGTAGAGCAAATGGGTCGTGTGGCAGACCAATACTAATGGAATGCTACAGGGGATAATGAACTCTTATGCATTTTTATTCAATGAATCCATGATTTTAGTTACACTTATTATACATTTATAATTTCACATTGTTTCAATGTAATGTAATGAAGATTGTTACAAATAAAAACAGGTGTAGGCCTAGTAGAGACTAATGGACGCACCAGCTGCAATGAAAATGTATTGATATGGCTGCGTAGAATACGCTGATAAGGTAAAACATGATTAAAATGTCTAGGCCTAATTATCTCTTGGTCGATGCTATTCATTGCGACAACTATACACGTTATCGTATCGGTCAAAAAATAAATGTCCAAATATGATTGGCTATTCGCGGACCAAACAATCCTTGTACAGAACCCACACGCATAACAGCCCGCCCTCGCGGCGTTCTGATTGGACAACGAGCAATGCCTCAATCTGAATCTGTGAATTCAATTGGGTGACGCGTGTGACGTTCAAGAATGCCTTATTGTCTACGCCCCTTTGCCTCTGCCTATGGCTATGGTGGATGAGAAACGAGTGACAAACTATAGAGTAACATTAATGGTTCTTCTTTACATCCATCAGCGTGAGAAGCCTCTGTAAATTGATTGGACCTACCACCCGTCTCGCAGCTTGACGTACTTAAATTACACCGCGGCTTGCGCTCATAGAGGCTGCGCCTGGAGAAAAGAGGAGGTCCTTGAAGAGAGCGCTTTATTTATTTCTTTGTTTCCAGAGGAAAAAATAATAACATCGATATTCACCACAAGCATTTCATTTATTATCTCTGTCCGTGCACACAAGAAAACTGGATAAGATTACAGTGGGTATTCAAAGGCCAAACCGAAGGGGAGGAGGATGAAGCGGCGCAATGCGGACTGCAGCAAACTCCGACGGCCGTTAAAACGGAACCGAATCACCGAGGGTATATACGGCAGGTATACGAAGCCCCGCGGCGCTCTAATGATGTCCCCGTTGAATGTTCGCACCTTGGGAGCTACGCAAATTGAATCGTGCAACACATATGCCGTTGCGGTGTAACTGTCAGCTTCCTGGCCCCTGATGTGTAGCAATAGCTTAGCTTATGTTAGCTGTGTTGGTTGTTGTAGGATAGCAGGTAGCCTTAGCTTTAACGAAGGCCTGGAAACAGCCCGTTTTAAATCACACCGCAGAGCCTCTCTACCACAACATACCACATCTTAAATGTCTCAATTCTGTATGCACAGCCCTCTTTATATTTAAAAGTGGACCATGTGAGCTAACTCGAGATGTTGTTTGTTTGCTAGGAGTGTTGTTAGCCAAGAGTGCTGACAGCTAGACTGCAGTTTTGTCACCTCATTGCCAAATTCATAACAGGCGCCTCTTTCACCCAAAAGCAATGTAACAAATGTTTATGCCATTATTAAGGCCACATTAAACGTGGCCCATGATCAGAGTTTTGTTTTGGTAGTCGATGGCCACTGTAAGCCGACTGCCTTGGCGACTCAGGTATTATGTCAAAAGCCAGCTGTCATATCCAGCCACACCTGACAGTTCCCACCTGTCTTTGACTTCCTACATACCAGTCAAAGGGGGATTATAGATGCTTTTGTCCCAATAGATGAGTAGGCACACGTTCTACGTAGACAGACGTAGACGCTGTTGAACGTGAACTCAAGTGAGAGTCAGTACTATATTGTTACTCCTTGTATTTTAAGATGGAAAGGGTTGCATCTATGATGCTTATAGTCCCTCTTAATTTAACTTAGTGTACATGTGCCAATTTTGTTTTATAGTTTAAGCTGCTTAGACTAAGTGCTGCTTCACATCTAATCTCTCAAACAGCAGCACTAGCCTGTGCAAATACTTCTCATGCCATACTTTATAATGGGCCCCTTTGCCCCTCCTCTCACACAGGCTTATGTTAAATGTGCAAGACGGCATTGATTTATGATATTCTAATAACGATCTGCCATATGCTCCCCCAAGAGAAGTACCCATATTATTTGTTATTGTCGACCTCAGCATGTGTGTACATAAAGAAAAAAACACAGAAAAGGGTATTCTCAATTGTGCATAACCTTCTGACTAAAAACATCTCTTCCACTTAATTTCCATTTATGTTCTGTGTTTTTCTGAACAGTACCTTCCTGTATTTGAAGTTCCTGGTGGTCTGGGCACTGGTGCTGCTGGCAGACTTTGTGCTTGAGTTCAGGTTTGAGTACCTCTGGCCCTTCTGGCTCTTTATCCGGAGTGTGTACGACTCGTTTCGATACCAGGGGCTGGTGAGTGGCTCTCTTCTAATGCTTCCGTATTTTTAATCAGTCAAGGGGGATAAAAGCGTTTTCATGATGATGGATAGCTCCTCCTTGGATACACTCAATAGTACTTGATAGTGACCCACGTGTTAATCGTTTTTACCAAGCGTAAAACATAACCTGTGACTTGTGGACTTATGTGATCATCCCGAAAATACCTAAATGCCGAAATGGTTGCTCAGAGTTCAGATGTTTCTACAATATTTTTGTCTGTGTTTAGTGGTTTACATAATGCTCCTTAGATTTTGATTGATACAATGGATCTATTGAATGAATATGACCTCTGGGATATCTGACTTGATATGCATTTTCATGCATGAAAAATGTAGGCTATTTTTAAATGCTTTTATTGGTTTGACGTTTGCCTGCAGCTGTATATGCATAGGTTTACACATTGTAGACCCATTATTTCAAATTCAAGCATAGTTGAAGACTTTTCAACACATAATTATGAAAATATTTTTCTAATTTTTGCATCTCTCTTCTACAGGCCTTCTCAGTGTTCTTTGTGTGTGTGGCGTTTACATCGGACATTATATGCCTGCTCTTCATCCCTGTGCAATGGCTGTTCTTCGCCGCCAGCACCTACGTGTGGGTCCAGTATGTGTGGCATACAGGTAGGGCCTGCATATCTCTCCGCACCTCGACGTGCAACGTGGCGTTGAAGCCCTGTGGTCGGTGTTGAGAGTGTAAACGGTTTGGGAACATCCTTCCTTTGCTCGTTGTGTCGATAGGGACCAAAGCTACAATGTGTGGATACCCAAAGGCTCGACGTCCAGCCAACACAGGCTTTGACCGGAGCCTTGCATGCATTTTAACACATTGGTTTAATATACCCCGCCTGAACTACAAATGCAGAGAGCTGGGCCACCTGGTCATGCATGATGATGACGCGTCATCACGCCTCATTTCGGGAGATCAAATTCGCCGCTGAAGTTCCGAGGAGGCAGTAAAAGCAGCTCGGAACGATCCACGCACAATGTGTCGCCCTACGTGCAAATGAAAAGCGAACTACTCTGAACTCTCTGTGGCATATGGAAGTGAGCGGCGGGGCCCGGATCAGGTGTCTGATTTACTGGGAAGCCCCTGGGATGACCCCACCGGCCAGGTGTCAAATTGAGCTCCAAGTAGCAGTGATGGTGGGGGGAAGGGGTGACGGAGCTGGACCCCTGTGGCTCTCTGACCCCACCACTATTTCCCAGTGACGGTGTTCACATCGGTGGGATTTCACAGTAGTATTAATACCCCTGTATCACTCCACCACCAGGTGGTAACCGTGCATAAAGACCTAATCCCTCGGGCCATTAGATGGTTTCTATTCTTTGCCCATTAGGCCTGTGTGTTCAGAAGGTATGGAAACGAATGCTGCGTTTTGTTTTTGTGTATCTGTGTCTACCTAAATACAATAATGTGGCTCATCTGTCTTTATCTCGAGTTCCATCTGTGTTTTGATCTGCCGTCTTCTGTGTCCACAGAGCGAGGGGTCTGCCTACCCACGGTGTCGCTGTGGATACTCTTTGTGTACATAGAGGCGGCCATCCGATTCAAAGACCTCAAGAACTTCCACGTGGACCTGTGTCGCCCGTTTGCCGCACACTGGTGAGCCAATGTTTGCTCTCCAAGACAGAGGCCGACCCGGGGTGGTCGGGCGGAGGCGGGTTTACCTCCCGAGTTCCCCGTTGATCGGGCTATGAGTGTTTGAATGTCCTTTCCACGCACCGTAAAGCAACACAAAACCATCCTACTTGCAAACATACCGATAACGACTCGCGTTGGAACCATGTTCGCCCTCCCCTGTGAACGTTTGTTGGCAGTGTGTAGATCTTAAATTACGACCGCGGGCCAACCAAAGGAAAGGGCTTTGGTGGGCCTTACACACGCCGCGCTGACGTGTGTAAGGTCATTCATTGTGTCATGCTAACAGAGTTCCATGCCAATAATCTCAGGAGCTCTGAGAACCCTTGAGCTGGATTTAGATTTGTGTATTAGCCTACTTAATGCCATGTAACCGAAACAGTTCACACAATCACAACAAGGAATATATTTTCGGAGCGATGACTGCCTCTGCTTCACCCCGATCGTGTTTTACGCGGCCAATCCCACGCTGGCTTCAGACTGGGTTTTATTTAAGCTTGCACAATGTCTCGCCCCTTCCGCCCTCTCAGCATCGGCTATCCGGTGGTCACGCTGGGCTTCGGCTTCAAGAGCTACGTCAGCTACAAGATGCGCCTCCGGAAGCAGAAGGAGGTGCAGAAGGAGAACGAGTTCTACATGCAGCTCCTGCAGCAGGCCCTGCCCCCCGAGCAGCAGATGCTGCAGAGGCAGGAGAGGGAGGCCGAGGAAGGTGGGGGTTAACCACGCACGCATGGCGTATACTGTCCATGCATGCATGCATACCTGCATGGACGTAGCTGGTATCTGACGTCACCCGTCACTGGTCTGTGTCGCTGGCATCAAAAACTTTTCCTCGTCTCTACGAGAGCTTCCAAATGGCTTCATTATAGCAGCTGTACAACAATGGCCCCGGGGTGTTTCCTAAATGTGTCTGTGTGTCTTTTGTTTCAGACTGTGTTATACTTTTACTAGAGTCTCATGGCAGCCTTTAATGAGGGCTGGTGGATGACTTTTCTCCACACGTGTTGTTTAGATGGCGCTCCGCCGGAAGCGCTTCTCAAAGACGAGCCGAAGCTCTACTTGAGTATAAGACGGGTGCAGGTTGCTGATTTTAATATTCTTGACTCACTCTTAACATGTGTCCTCTTCTGCCATTTTCTCTATTTCCCCGCCCTCAGCTGCCGCTAAAGGATTATCAGAGACGGAAGCACCCCCGGTGTCACAGAACGGCGCCCCAGCCAATAAGAAGGCTTCGCCCCCACTGGCGGAGCTGGAGTACCGGGAGAAAGGCAAAGACGGCAGAGGAGGAGGGGGCAGTGGGGACGCCAAAAAGCAGCAGGGCAACAACAACGGCAGCAGCAGCAGCATCCTGCCTTCAGGCGCGGACTCTAAACTCCAGGAGATGGAGTACATGGAGAACCACATGAACAACAAGAGACTGACCGCGGAGATGGGCAGCACGGAGAACCTGCTGCTCAAGGAGGACAACAACTCCTCCTGCTCCTCGTCCTCGTCCTCGTCCTCCTCCTCCAAAAACTACAAGAACGCCAGCAGCAACGCTGCGGCGGCGCTGAACTCCTCGCCGCGCGGCCACAGCGCCTCCAACGGCAGCGTGCCCGTCGCCGTCGCCGCCGCCTCCTCCTCCTCCTCCTCCTCCTCCTCATCCACCTCGACAGGGAAGAACGAGAAGAAGCAGAAGCAGCCGGCGGCGGGGAAGGGGACGTCGGGGGGCTCCCACCGGGACCCCACAGACAACTGCATCCCCAACAACCAGCTGAGCAAGCCAGAAGCGCTGGTCAGGTGAGCCTCCCATGGCTGCACACGGTGTGTTTGTGTGGGCGACTGTGCAGGTGTTGCTCCAGGCCCATGCAGCCTCTCCATCACCCTAAGCTACAAGGCTCCGTGCACTTTAATTATATATAATCGGGCAATTTTGGTTCGATTCGGCAAAATATCAGGCGAGTTTGGTCGAGCCGTGGTACGTATTTTGGCGAGACGCCTCGTCGAGCCAAAATACCCATGGCGAGACCAAACGAGCCTGAAATTTTGCAGAATCGATCCAAAAAATTGCCCGATTATCTTTTTATCATCCCATCCCACTTTAAATTTCAAAAACTAACGAACACTCCGTTCAAAAAAGTCAGGCGTTGCTGGAAAACGTCTTGCGTGCGTGCGCAGTCAAGCTCTTCGTTCGATAGCCGCTTTACTTTTTTTGTTAAAGGCTCAATGTTTTTGTTTCTTTCTTGTGCAGAACTTGGGCTAATAGTCGGAACTTCCATTTTCAAACCCTTTTGCAGTTTGTCGGCGCAGGCGCGCGCTTTAATCATTTTTTAGACTAACTGACCCAAGTGACCCGATACCGTAGAATATCAGGGCAGTGAGTGACCCGATACCGTAGAATATGAGGGCAGTAGCTCTCGCTTCTGATTGGCTGAGAAGCACAAGTGGGATGATAATAGATAATATTAGGGGTGCAAAGGATCACAAAACTCACGGTTCGGATCGTGTCACGGTTTTTGAGTCACGGGTCGGTTCATTTTCGGATCAACAACATCAATGAAGATAACAAGACAAATTTGACTTTAAATAAAATCTTCAAATATGTAAAACCCAGACCCGGAACCAGACCTGGAACCATAACGGGACCAGGACACGGACCCAGAACAGGACCCGCACCTGGACCCGGAACAGGACCCGCATCAGGTCCAGGTCCCAGACTTGGTCCAGGATCAGGACCTGGTCCCACTCCGGGTCCTGGACCGGGAGCGGGACCTGAACCCGGGCCATGACCCGGACCCGGAACCAGACCTGGACCCATAGCGGGACCTGCTCTAAACCATCACACTAACAATAAGCTGTTATAACTTTATATCAGTCAGCTGTTATCCTGCTCTAAACCATCACACTAACAATAAGCTGTTATAACTTTATATCAGTCAGCTGTTATCCTGCTCTAAACCATCACACTAACAATAAGCTGTTATAACTTTATATCAGTCAGCTGTTATCCTGCTCTAAACCATCACACTAACAATAAGCTGTTATAACTTTATATCAGTCAGCTGTTATCCTGCTCTAAACCATCACACTAACAATAAGCTGTTATAACTTTATATCAGTCAGCTGTTATCCTGCTCTAAACCATCACACTAACAATAACTTTATATCGCAGCGCATCGTAGATAGATATTAAAATGTCCCATCAATAAAGCGTGTTTAAGCTGTGGTTTAAACCATAGGAATCAAGTCTAGACCCACAGGAACCCCCCTGTGAAAGTGGTTCAGTCCAGCAACAGGCTACTGGGGGATCTATACAACTCTTAATCTCAGTCGCTACGCACACATATTTAACTTGTGATTAAACATCAGCACATTCAAAGGACTTCTGTCAGTCCTTCTTTTAATTTGGAAAAGCATCAAGACAACAATCACTTGAATATTGAACGCAGTGTTCAATTTACCACACGGGTCAGAAAAGCAGTGAAACATGAACTAACGTTGTATTCTCTACAGTAAACTCTGTCTTTAATTGATAAGCGATACACTCTAGACATTTACCAAGATGAGATCAGTATTATATACCAGTAACCAAAGACAATATAAACAGTAGTAAACTGGTTGATTATTATATACCAGTAACCTAAAGACAATATAAACAGTAGTAAACTGGTTGATTATTATATACCAGTAACCTAAAGACAATATAAACAGTAGTAAACTGGTTGTTCATTATTATATACC
>OOFH01048839.1:3737-16604 GCA_900323355.1 Merlangius merlangus
AGTATCCATATTAGGGGGCTCTCCATATATAATAACCACATTTCCTATCTCCTTTCATACCATCATTTCCACTTAGTCAGGAAGTTCTGAATGCGTCTCTAATGCTCACATTCTGTCCAACAGTATTTCTACAAGGTGATCAGACAGCTGCTCCCTTTGGCCTATAACCTGTTGAAGAGGAACCTGTTTGCTGAGATCCTGGAGGCCCACCTCAGCAGCCGTTCCCATGACAACCTTGATCAACTTTCTGCCCAGTAGCTGCTTAGTGTCCCATTCGTGTTCAGCTTTCTCTGTTTATTTGGTTTTTCCCAGTGTCAATGATGTTGGCATTGGTGGTGCTGCCTTTGTCCTGCCAACTAAATTGTCTTGTTTGTGAAAAGTAGATGTTAAATAAAGTATTCATTTTATATTTTTAAAATTCTCTGATTTTTAAGCTTTATGACGTTCATGATTTAGCGGTCATATTCTATTCATGATCTACAACAACTCCTAATATTTTTTTTTGGACATGAGGCATCATTTTAACAAAAGTCTTTTAATAACGTGAAATGGAGGGCAGTGTATGAATGAAAACAAAATAAGTAATTTGGGAACATGTATGCTTTACCAATGTAGAAATATATTGAAGAGGGTTGAACTCTACTTAACACATACCCCCTGAGATCAACCTTTAAATAAGTGAAATCTACACCCGTCAAGTGATAAAATTGGACAGGACTTCAAATTTACAGCATATGCTAAGTTCCACCTATACACCACTTTTTAAATTGTTGTAATTTAGTATATGTTGAATGTGTAACATTGGGTAGGCTATCCCTGATGAAGCCAGCAAAACTCTTAGCATTGGTTCGTCCTGTGTATACCACGTGGAATAGGTATGTAACTTTCTTACACCCATTAGAACCAGAGGTTTATAGGGGACAAATGATACCACCAGTTGTGAGTGTGATTAACCTTTTTTTGAGAACCTGCCTCTTCTGACATCACAAGTGGGCGTGCCCACCTAGATGTGCGCTGGATAGATCAGTCTACCAGCCTACCCAGTGGACTGTAGCAAACGTTGCTCATCTATCCGTCATACATCTAGGTGGACACACCCACTTGTGATGTCAGACGAGGCAGATTTCCAAACGGCTTGTAATTGCTAAATCACACTTAGACCTGGTGGTATAATATGTCACCTTTAACCCACTGGATTTTGGAAAAGGCAGCCAAATCTGACCTGTTTACCTTCTGGGTAGTTTCTGTTAGTTCGGCACAAATTCAGCTAATTTCAACCATGACTTAAATGTATATTAAATACTGGATTTAAAACAAAGTTAGTGTAAATCTAGGCAATATGAACAATCACCAGTCTACACAACATCCTGGTTCAATGCTTGTATCCCATAGACGATGTAAAAATATTTAATGAGTTGAGGGACAAACAATCAATAGTCTCTAAATTTACAACGGAAGAACAATGATATTTGAACCATGGTTGTCAGTTTATGAGGGTGCGGGAGCGCTTCAACATCAGAGGCGACCACTCGGAATCAGTACAGCTTTTGGGGATCTCCAAATAAGATGAAAAAGCGACAACAATTCAATCACTTTCACCCATTGTCACCTTAAACATTGTCCAAACAATTATGGAGAGTCCATGGCGACGCACCCTTTTGTTTTGTAAAAGCACAATTTTAATAGGCCTACACATATATATTCTTTTTAGGATCAAAATCACTGCAATCTTACCCTGATGTCTTGTAGGATGACTAGACCATTTTAAGCCGTAGATGGGGGTGTACTTTTTTCATTATTATTTGGGGGTCATGTCTACATGTCCAGGCTACGGTTAGTAATAAACATACAATGATGTCTGAGATCCCTTGTTATCGGTGAAGTCCTGTCAACTCCTTTTCAGCAGCACTTCCCAGATCATGGCAAGAGGCGGGCACGAGCTGCACAGGGATGGGAGGAGGAGGGCGTTTCATTGCGTTGTCCATCTCCTGACAAGCCCATCCCAGAAAAGCGTGTGTGTGTTATGATATGGAAACAATGTTTTAGTTAGACCCTTGACTAAAGACGGGCCTACCTGTTCAAGCTAGAGCTGTCTACGGCAAAGCATGGGCTACAGGCTGTCAACTGATCTAACTAGCTTGTTACACAGCGGATCTCCAGCTATAAGACTGCTGCAGAGCCGCTAGGAGGGGAGGGGTGCGCTGGCTCCTGCGGAGGTTCTGCTACGAACAGGTTAGAGAGCTGCTCGGCGAACAATCTTAGCTTCATATTTTGTTTCCGTTTGTCTCAACAAAATGAACGCTGCGGAATGATCCCGGGCCTTACCAAGCCTTGAGGATTGTGAGTGAAGCCCACTTCAACCCAGGAAAGAGGACACACATCGCGTCTCGCCTGCA
This sequence comes from Merlangius merlangus, assembly GCA_900323355.1. Lineage (NCBI taxonomy): Eukaryota > Metazoa > Chordata > Actinopteri > Gadiformes > Gadidae > Merlangius > Merlangius merlangus. The sequence goes on from OOFH01048839.1 coordinate 6,134, forward strand.
CCTTTCCTCGGGACGGAATGTCGAGAAGCTCCGAGGAAAGTCACGGTCGGGGCGGTGGCTCCGATCGAGACTTGAAGATGGCCTCTTCTAACAACACGACCCCCGAGGGAGGACCACCGCCGCTGCATCAGAACCGTATACGACAGGTTAGTGTGTTTCAGTACATTGCAGGTCTAGCTAGCCGTGAGCTGCAGGAGTCGGTTTCGATGGCATGCAGTAGAGCAGCTGAGGATGCTGCGCCGTGGATAGGCGTTGTCCTAGCTACCACATCAGTACCACTGCCCCCAAATTAGTACTGACATGCTCGAGATTCTTTTTTAAATCGCAAAAAGTAAACAGCTCTTCAGCAGACAAAGAAACACCCCCGTTTATTTATTTAGAGGGACGATGATGACTTGAGTACGGTGTAACGGGGCGACTAAATCGATTCATGTTGTGTGCGTCAATCCATTCCTCAGAATAAACATCAGCGTGTGACCGCCAGACTATACAGTGCCAAGCTTGGGTCCACAATGCACCAGTTGGGCTGTATAGTTGAACAGGCTAACATCTTCAACCATGCTATCCTGCTTTCCCTTATCTCAAGTTAAGCCAGCTCGTCCAAATATTAACACATCTTTTAGGTATTTTATGGGTCGGGTTCTCCTCCACCTCCATAGTTTAATTCAATGCATTCAATGTGTTGTGAGTGAGTGATAGAGTTGGTCATAAAGCCCCAGGCTGCATTAGGTTGTGTTGTGACCCCGGCTTGTGTCAGTTGGATAGGGGTGCCAACCCAACCCATTTAATTTCCTTTGTTTAAGAACCCGCTCAGGTTAGCCCCTTGATAACTTTCAGCAGGGATGACTTCACTCATCAAGGCCTGGCATCTTGGTGATAAGGAATGTAAAGTTAGATTGTTATTTTTGAAATCCTTACTTATATCTAGAGCAGGGTTTTACAATGTTTTGGGGCCAAGTCACACCACAATCCAAACCCAGAAAATCCAGAGCAAATTATGATAAATCTCAAACACATTATTGCAAGGCTATATTACTTATTAGGTTATTGACAATTGTCCCTATATGTCAGAGACAGGTGACAAAAAAGTATCACATCGATACAGGTTAATTAAAGCTCTTCCATTATTTGTCAAATATTACAAATATTATTATATACCTTATTTAACATTGTTATTAAGGACTATAGTGACTGTTTAAAAGCAAACTGTAAAGTTAGCTCTTATAGTATATTTTCATACATGGTTACATGATATTATCATGGTAAAAACAAATAGGATGTTTTGAACAGGAACCATAAGAATGTAATAATGTTTATCATTGTCTTGGTGTGTTGGTTACATTTGTGTTGGTTCACGTTTCTAACATATGTCCAGTGAAGGATAAGGAGACGGTAGCTGTCTGCTTCCTGTCTGAATGCACTCTCATGCTTATTAGATTTCAGTAATGGACTATAGTGCTGCTTGCACACAGACTCACTAACTCTCTCGCACTTGCACACACATGCAGGCACATTCACATAAACACATGCACCATCACACACACACACACACACACACACACACACCTGCTCCTATAAAATGACACTTTCTTCAAAAGGGAGAATGAGGAGAGCGAGAGAGAGAAAACCAGGAAGCATTGTGATGGCAGTGCTTGCATGTAGGTCTAAAAATACAGACTCATCCTAGGGCGATTGTCCTGAAGAATTATGGCTCCGTCCCAATAAGAGTGGCTGAGCCTTGCTTCTCCATATATTCCTTCAGCCTGCCCATGTTACTGGGCTGTAACAAGGTGCTCTAATCCATTCCACTGCCTTCCTCTATTTAGGTGCTCTATATTGACTATATCAATCCATCTGTCCAGTACGTCTGTTTTTCTATCTATCTATCTATCTATCCATATGCCTATCTATCTATCTATCTATCTATCTATCTATCTATCTATCTATCTATCTATCTATCTATCTATCTATCTATCTATCTATCTATCTATCTATCTATCTATCTATCTATCTCTTATCTATATATACTGTATATCTATTTGTCTAAGCTGTCTATACTGTATGTCTGTCTGTCCGTCTCTGTGATTTATTAATAAGGTCAGCTTTCCCTGTCACCCTTTCTCTTTCCATTTGTCTGCCCTCTCTCTCTCTCTCTCTCTCTCTCTCTCTCTCTCTTTATCTTGTCTACTATCCTATGTCTCTCCGTCTCCCCCTGGATATTTTGATGGGATATTAGAATGAAGCTGCAGGCCTTTACTGCAGAAAGACAGGAGAATTGAACAGACAAACAAACACGTGTGCGCTAACATGAATACGCAAAAGCAGACGGACAGATTACACTGTCTCCCTTAGAAAACTCTACAGTCACTGAGGTTAAATGCTTATCAACAAACAGTGGAGTGGTTTCAAGTCAACCACTCCAGTACTTACCTCTCATTATAACAACTAGCTAAAGTGTTGTTGTCGGGCAATCATCAGAGGGTTGTTTTTGGTGGTTACATCCTTCTCTGTCCTCTGGATGAGACCGGATGACATCACCTGCTACTGCACTGTACAGCCACAATGAATAATTTATTACATTATTTATTATTATAGTCCCCAGTAGAACCTATCACACAATTACTAACAACATTTTATTTAATTATTGTTAAAACACCTATTGTTGAAACATACATACGATATTGTTAGTTTCTATGTTTCATCCGAAGATGGATGCTCAGGCCTATTGGTCTGTTTGGAAGTTGTGAGTCCTCCAAAGTCCTCTACACTTTGTGATTAAAGACTTAGAGTATTGTAAACTTGTTATATAATATAATGAATCATGTGTAACTATTTACCCATTACTGGAAAAAAATAAAATAAACGTTGTATCATTTACTAAATTATAGTGGATTTTACAATGAAAAAAAATGGCATAGATTACTATGTTGAAGATCATAAAATACATATTACCACATTAAAAAAACACAATATTAATCTTACCTTAAAGAAGGTATGTCTGGCTACAAATATATTGTGAATCATAGATTTACCATATGTCATAAGAGTGTGAAAAATTCAGTGTGGCCACTAGCCACAATGTTTCAGATTGCAGCCACCTGAATCCTCCCTTTCAGCCCTCAATTTCCATGGACTACAGGGGGCTGTCATGGCCTGTATTGTGTAAGGGGCCAGTAGGTAGGGCTACCAACATCATGTTATCGTCTACTACAGCATCGAATAGCCAAGTGTCAAGTGAGGATTCTTTGAAGGATTTTTGATTTGTATTTAGTTGTTTAGTCTGTAATTGTAAAACTATAACTTTAACTAAAGGTCCTTATAAAGGTCCTATACAACGCGTTTGTTGCTTGGTTGCAGTGTGTCTGGATGTGTGAAGCGTGGTTGCGGTGTGGCTAGATGTGTGGAGCTCCGTCTGGCCACCAGTTATTTTTGATGTTTGCGTCCGAGAAGGATAGGCTTCTTGGACACATTACACCACAGTGTGTGGAGGATTTCAACTACAACTTCGTTCCATGTAACACGCCTACAAACCAACGGTACAAAGAAGGAATCACAAATGAGAGGTAGCCATGGGGATAACTACCCACCCCTTCCTAGAACTTTAAAACGCGTTCTCTCTCGAGCCGTTTGTCCGTTCTGGGCTGCAGTGCAACATGGTGGCAACCATTGAAGTGGACCCGCTCCCCGTTGAGATATAAAGGGCTCTAACTTTGGCAACGCAAACTAAACAATTCTTATTTTCATGCGATTATAGAGTAATGAAATTATACTTTGCAACAATGGAATCAGACCAACTAATAGAATCAACAGAGCTTTTGCTCAATTCTACCCAACCTGAAAAGCCACCATAAAATGTTCTGCTGGGTTTGTCTTGTGCTCTGGTTCATCCAGTCTCCTCAACCTGGCCACCGACATGAGCTACAAGTCAGATAGGCTAAGAGACTCTCTCAAATATTGTGAATTTGGACCGCAGTACCCATTTTAGACGTTCGGTGTCTTCAATAATTGAGGTGATTGAAGCTACTTCATCCACTAACTTTGATTCCATCTGGAGGCGACAGTGAATTGAACACAGGTTACAACGTTTTCACCACACTGATCGATGCTTCCAGTATTCCTGCTGGAGTCCAGTAAGGATACGTCGACATGGCAATACATGGACATTTTCAGATGCTCATGACTTTTAATTTTGGGGGCACAGTTGCAGTGGAGCCTCCCCGTGGATTTGACACTATCCTCTATGTTGTAACACATTATGTTTAAATAGACATAGTATAGACAGTACACGTGTCAACTACCTACATGAGACCTACCGGTGTCTTCCATTCTGGTTCTGTTTTATAGCGATACATATAGTATTCTTATATAGAGAGTACATAATGTTAGATGAATATATACTGCTGTTGTTGTTGTTCTGAATATGCAGCTTACTTAACTTCATGGGCAAATGCAGTTAGAAAAAAATGCTGAAGTATATTAATAATTAATCAGTAAAACCTAATGTAGTTCCAAGGATGAATCAGCAGTTACCCTTAAATCCTTTCAGAGAGTATGCACATATGAAAACATGATGAAACACAGCATATGGATTTGTATTGCGCAAATATAATACATTGTAGTTCATCTAGGATTTATTTTATAGTGTCCTTAATAACAATCTCTGCAGTTATGTTTGGTCAAAAAATAGGAAAAGGTTGGAATATCAAGTCAATATCCTTGAGCAGTCTCAAGCCGTAAGGACAGGGGATTTGGACTGTGGTGCATTTAGTTGTTAATTATTCATTACTGCTTCATAATCCTGTTTCCCGTTAGAAGAAAACAGGGAGGGCAGGAGATCAATGGACTTCTGAGAAACAACTTCAACATAAATACCCTCCGTCTCCCCAGCTCCTACAGCACTCCGTCCCTACTCTCACCCTCCCACCCCCACCCCCATCTTCACTAGTTCCGTTGCATTTCTATCTGGTTTGAACTGCTTAAATCATGCATTTCCACAAAATAACCTATCAAAGCTTGGTAACTCACTAACTATTGTGTGTGTGTTAATGCAAGGTGGTTAATAACACAAGGGTAGCAAATAGCCGTCTTCTCCTTTCACCTCTTCATTTCATTGCATATTCATGTAGGCCAAAACACACTGAATCAAATCCAATAGCTGTTGCGTTGACCTCTCCCTGTTTCCACCTCAATTAAGCGTACAACCGGCTTTTTCTTTTTTTGTTTCTCTTGGAAGTAAGTAATCTGTGTGTTCATCTGAATGTATTATGCTTGAATAATTATTTTAAATTTGACACTTTTCTGGATTTTTCTTCAGTATTATATTGGCTCCATGCAAAGGGTAAGGAAGAACTCCAATAGTCGCTCTAGCCTGAAAAAAAAAAAAAGTGGCTATACACCACTTTTTGTGGCAAGAGTTTGCCTCTTCTCTGCTCTCTCCCAGTGTCACTCAGCGTTACTTATGTGGCTGACTGGGCTCGAGGTCACACGCCTCATTATTAAATATGTGTTCAACTGGGAGGTCATTTTATGGCTTGTTAGCCACGTCTCAGCTTAAAGAATCGTCTCTGTGTCGCTCAGCTGTAACGTGGTGTAAATGATATACTCAAGAAATGTGTCTTATTGTGAAGCTGTATGCAGAGAAGTAAGACTTTATATGGAAGATGTTTCATTGGAGGCTTTTCTAGACATGGATCATTTAGGCTTTTTATTCCATCTAACTCTTTACGGCATTCATCTTTAGTTTGGCAACAGTTTAGACCACTGCATTATTTGTTCTCTGAAGAAATTAACTTGATCTTTCTCATACCTGATGACTTAAGCATAGATCCATATTCTATGTATAGTCATACACACAATGCACTAAATTGAATGCAGAAAACGATGGACCATAACAATTTGAATGTTCTTCGAATGTTCCTGTTTTTTAACCCTTGGATCAATACAGTAGAATGCATAAGTTCATGGCAGCTGCAAATAATGCTGTGTGACAAGGAATATTCGGACAGAGGGATGGCCCCAATTCGGGCCTCACTGTGTTGTTCATTTTCCAGCCTTCCCATCGCTCTCCATCTTATCCTATTACCGGGAATGCTGTGCTAGTGTCATGTCTTCCCCCCAGTCAGGAACTTTGTACCTCATTGCTGACGCTCACATACAGTTTGGTGCAGCAGCAGTCGATTTTGGGATCAGGGAATATGGAAAATAAACATAAACAACAGAGTTTATATCACAATATCTCATAAAAAGGGTAATGTTAAGGAACCATATGAGAATCAACGTGAAAATGGGGAATATAAAATGTATTTAGGAGTAAACGTGAGCGAGTTTGTGTGGCACAATAGTACATATGGCATTTGTATCAATTGTAAAAGCAGAACCAGCGTTTCACTAGATAAAGCAATGGAATGCATTCCCTTTTTGTGTCATTTTAAGTTATATGACAAAATTATTATGTAAATTAAGTGAATATAAGAAAGACTATAAAATCACAATAGAGTACCAGGAAATACAGACAAACAATAATGAGAATCTAGGTAGACATAGGTATTTGATATAATTTTTGTTGTCTTTTTATTGTATATAATATTTTATATAACAATCATGAGTTGTTATCTCTCATCTGTTATTTAGGGGGGGAGGGGGGCAGTATTAGCCTACCTCTTAATGACAGGTCCGACTTGCAGCGCCTTGTTAATCTAATTTAGTACGGGCTTGTGGGAAGTGTATTATGAATTTACTCATCACTGACTCTGCATTTCTTGACCTCTAAGTCCTTCCCATTTCCTCCAGGAAAGGCTTGTGCAGGCTGGTACTTAGTGCACCACCCAAGAGCCCATAGCAGCCTTTCAATACGAGATGAGGCTGCTCTGCCTGTTCAGGGTTGAACTCTGCTGCATATCTGCTGCAATGTCTTCTATGCTGCATGGCGCAAGGCCAGAAGGTTAGGCTTTTACTGAGTCATCTTGCTGGCACACACACGCCTTTCACAAATGACTGTTTCGGATGACATAGTGGATAGTGGTCTTGTGTGTGTGTCAGCTGTGTCTTAGCGGTTACGTGGTGAAAATGTAAATATTAACAAATAAAGAAATGTGTCTTACTGAGAAGCTGACTGCAGTGAAGTACGACTTCAGGTGGAAGATGTTTTATTTGAGGCTTTTCTAGACGGGGATCATCTAGGCCTTTTATTCTAAGACTCTCACAGCATCCATCTCTAGTTTGACAACACTGTTTATTTGTTCTCTCAATAGAGTAATTTACTTTATTTACTGAGTCATCTTTCTGGCACAAAGAGGCCTTTCACAAATTAATGTTTCGGATTACATAGTGGATACTGGTGTGTGTGTACGTGTGTGCTTGTGCGTGTGTTGGTAGGACAGGGATTACATTTTTTTAGGGATAAAATTCTCTTGTGTTTTGTCTTTCTTGTTGTTTGAGTGTGTGTGTGTGTGTGTGTCTCTCTCTCTCTCTCTCTCTCTTTCTCTCTCTCTCTCTTGGGTCGTGGTGTGTTGTCTTGTAAGTTGTAGTATTATTATGACCCATGCCTGATGACCCAATGCCTGGTTACTGTAGTGGTGTGTGCTTGTGTGGAATTTTTTAGCATTTTAATGAAATCCTCATGCTTGCTAAAGCGTCCTTGGACCTCAATGTCGTTCTCTGCCAACACACTAGACCAATGACTTCATGCAATTGATTTCAATATTTTTGGTTTTATGGATTTTTTTACAGTATTACGGCCTATTTTTCTAACTGGTGGCAAACATTTTGTTTTTGTTGTTTGCCTTTGTTGTTTACCATTGTTCAAGTATTGAGACTTCATTTTGTGATTGTTAAGGCCCAGTTTGGAGATGAGGATAAGAAGTGGATTGTCAGGGAGTGAGTGGGTTTGTTCTTCATTTACCCGTCTTCCCTCTATTGGTCTAAAAATACTCAATGAATTCACATTTTCAGGGCCTTGACCGGAAAAACCCTGATTAAATGTACGTACATACATCCCGTCCCCCTGAGCTGTAACAAATGTAAACAACACATTAAATCGCTTTGAGCTCAGTGGTTTGTCCTTTGAAAACAACAGTAAGAAGGTTGTTAGTGATCTTAAGCAGGCTGTTAATTGATCTGGTCACTTTTCAAGCACATGGGATCTTTGGTTTGAGTGCTACATACCCCCTCTTAGCCCTCTCCCCACACCCCTCCCATCTCCCACACTCTCCGCTTACAGGAAAGGCTTTAACCACACCCTGCAGTTACCGCGGTGTGTCTGGGTGCTCTGGCCCAGCACAGACCCAGAGATCTGCATCATCATAATGGACAGGGAGAATGGGTTGCCAGTAGCATCGCATTACATTACATCATAGAATCGACATAAACCCAGGGCTGGACTGGCCATGTGGCCGACCACACAACAATATTTTTTCTTTTTTTTGTATGGCAGGCGCAATCAAATCTTTAAACCCCTCCCCCTTTGGGCACAGTGTCTCTATAGTGCATCTGCAATAAAAGAGTCCTAAAATGAATAAGACAAATGCAAACCGGAACTTGTATTACCTAATTGACTAAATGGAAATTAACCAAAATTATTGTCATGGTGGGATATATATTCTCTCCCTCCTTTTGAATTGTTAAATAAACGTTGGCTGTGGTTTATTTGTAGCTGTTTTACTTTACCTCGCTCCTCACTGTATAACCCGTTGTAGATAGGTGTGCTATAAAGTAGGTTATATTAATACAGTGTAGTACCTCAGGGCATTACAGGGCCCTTCAGCTGCTGGGAGACTAAAACCTCCCACCTCCCTTTGTTTTTTGGCCCCAGTCTATATAAGAGTGACATTACACTTTATCACTCTCTCTCTCTCTCTCTCTCTCTCTCTCTCTCTCTCTCTCTCTCTCTCTCTCCCTCGTTAATTTGATTTAGTTAGCTCACGGAAAGGTCTGTACAAATAACAAATAGCTAATTCTCTGGGTTGGGAAAGCAGATTGTGGGTGGGGCAGGTGGAGAGGTTGAGAGCAGGATGAAATTGATATAGTAATTATTTGATAGTGTTCTGAATATCTTTCTACTTCTATTTTTACTTCTATTTACAATTATTGTTTCAATGTGATGAAGATGCTGTTGGTAGATGTTTTCACAGAGCAGGTTTGCTTTTGGTACGTGGATTTTTGCGGACCAGGGAGGGATGACAAGCCACTTATAGACAGGTATACAAACATGGCTTCTGTAGATGGAAGCAAGTCTGAATCACAACTGTTGCAGCATAGATCCCTTTCTCAGTGATGAACTAATGTTCCTCTTTTCTTTATATCATCAGTGTCATTAATTCAATCAACAGTTATTCCATGAGTATGCACTATAAGCAACGACACGATTATTAAGGCTTTAAATACACATGTACACTACACTTTAAGTAAACATGCAAACAGAGGGCCACCTATTAGGCTGCAGCTGTAACAGAGGTTATGTTTGTCTGCTTTGTATGGTATTCAGACTACTGGAACCTACAGATTACAGTAAGTAGTGCCACTGAACCCCAAAGATAGTGGGGAAATCATGCAGAGTCATTTGATTGCAGGCAGCCATCTTATATAAGTGAGGAGGAGCCTGATTGGAATGGAGATCAGGTGTGTTGCAGCTCCTGCCGCCACACCGGAGACACGCCTCCACAATCCCCTGTACAACAATCCCCTGCATAGCCAACTAGAGCAGGGTCATCACAGCAGCATTAATCTCACTAGTTCAAACTCAAACAGGACGAGGTAATGTGGCTGATGGAAGGATTTTGAGGCTGCAATAACATTATTCAAACCAATGCATAGGTACTTACATACAGACAGACAGACAGACAGACAGACAGACAGACAGACAGACAGACAGACAGACAGACAGACAGACAGACAGACAGACAGACAGAGACATGCATACACGGTATTAACAAATATTAGCATGTTGACTTAGAAAATGTACACATACTGGTGAAGACACCATGGTCTCTGTGTCATTAATAACTGTCTATCACGGCGTCTTAATGGTCCAGATAAAAGCTTCCCCGTCAATAAAATGGAAAACAGGCCATTAACTCCACGAGTCCATCAGGAACATAGCAGTCCAATGGGAAACAGGAGCTCTGATTAGCACTCCATGGGTTGTTATCTGAGCCCTATAGACACGCGCACACGCACATGCATCCATATACATACACACACATATACACACACACATATACACACACACACATGCATAGACACACACACATACACACACACACACACACACACACACACACACACACACACACACACACATACATATACGCACACCCAGACCCACACCCACACAGGCAGATGCAGAGACACTCACACACCTAGCGGACATCATAAAATAAACATATGACTGCACTGAGAGGGATGGGTACCATATTGATCAGCTTTTTGCTGATCAATATCTGTCTTTAACATATTTAAATGGATGCATTTGTTG
>OOFH01048913.1:2057-15965 GCA_900323355.1 Merlangius merlangus
CAAATATCTACAGCTTATAAGTCAGCAACCCCACCATGACCTCAAGTGTGGTGCCACCACCAGGGTTGTTGCTAGTCGACACCGTAAGCATGAGTGGTGATTGGGCTGCGGCTCACCTCCGCTGGACAGGTAGCTCGCCAGGCCCTGGTAGTTCATGAACATCTTTCCGGGGGTGGTGGGGTCGGGAACGGAGTACTGGGCCGCCATGTCGGCACACACCACCCAGAACCTTAAGTAGTTACAGGCAGAAGACCATCAGTCTAACATATGTTGTCTGTCGGACATAAACTGTCTGACCCATGGTGTAAGAACCTCTGGCAGGATATACTTTAAGACGAATTGCACAAGGAGATAAACTGTTGAACCCATGTCCTTTTTTGACTATTCTCCAATGTTTAAAAAGGAGTCCAACTGACCCATGAAATTATCTATAGCCAAACCTATTTCTAAATGCCATTGTATTGCACTTTAACTTCATTCGATTATATGCGAGTTATCATTCTAGAAACTTTGAAAACTCACCCAAACAGGGTGACTCTGCCCCTGGAGGAGGCGACCATGGACCCGTCGTCCCCGATGGTGTACTCGGCTGAGATGTTGTCCTGGAGGAACAGGCCTTCCGGATCCTTCTTCTGCAAAGCGTACCACTTCCCTGCGTACTGCCGCACAGAAACACCAACGTTTACACGACGTTACAGCAAGTACGATGTATATTTCTCCTCGTACAACAAGGCAGCTCAACTGTTTAATTTTTGTTTTGTCACTAAAGATAAAAGTTAACTTTGTTAATCTCAGACGGTACATATAGTGGTCACAGCAAAATAACCACATGGTAAATCACTGAAAAAATTTAAGAACATTTCAAAAAAATTAAAATAGTTAAAGAACTACTATAACATTAAGGAAAATTGATCTATATATTATATGGGTACTGTAAATAAGACATGAACATATTATGTAAATGTTTGAATGACTATACCAGAGGTATAAACATGATATCACTAATAATGCAGTAATTATGGTCTAGGTCTATCTGTGTTCTGTTGACTCACTCTCTTGGGGTCGAAGTCGTCTTTCACGGTGAAACTCTCCACCACACAGGAGGCCAGGCTCTGCTCCACACAGGCCACCACCACCATCAACAGAGCCAACATTTGGAAGTCCATTCTGGGTGAAGGAAATATATTTAGAATAAATATATTTATTGAAAATCAACACTTACAATAATACAAATTTAGTTAAAGGAATGATTTGGAAATGTAGTCTGTTTGTATTTCTTTAAATTGCTTTCCCATTTAGGATTTCATACACATGTTAGTCTTTACAAAAGTAAGGATAAAAACGAAGCTGCTGCAAGCCACCAATCTCCAGACATAAAGGTCCAAGCCAACTTACATGGAGCTGTAGAAAGGTAGTAGATCTCCAAGCGTTGTTCGCTGTCAAAATGTCTCTGTAGAGAATACCCCTGTAAACACCAAGAGGAAGCCTTTATAGCCTAGACACCAGACAAGCCCACCTGTTTGTTTTCACTTCTTGCAACTAAATGCAGAGTTTAAGTCTATCACTGATCCAATTAAAGCAAATCCTCACTGTAATCTTCGGGAGCCTTTGCATACAGCAGTATAGGCTTTATGTAATGACTGCAGGCTGTACATAACAGTAATAGCCGTGTTCAGGTTAATGAGTTGACCTGCGCACTCACCCTTGTTTACATGACACGACCACAGGTGTATTTAGGTGCATGTTACATGGCTGCTTAAAGCTTTTTTAAGCCAGTTACATTTGGTCAAATACTTTCCAGACAGACTTAATAATGTTTGTTTCTTCAAATTATTTACATTACAAAATAATGTTACATTATTATATTGCATAGCCTGTCTAGAAGGCATTAATATATGTGGTAAATTATGTATGTGTGATGAAACTTGGTATTTGATCACTGTAACTATGAACCTTTCATATTCTTAATGAATGTGTTTTTTAATTTTATTTTTTAAGTTATGTATTATTTTAACTCTATACTTTTAGGCCAGTGAAATGACGCTCTCTACGTTCATAGTCTGAAAGATGAGGGAACTATCTGGCTTGTATCTTGCAGGCCAGTTTAACCGATAGAGAATTGTTATTTGGCCTGGAGCAGAAATATTCCTCTGACAATAATCTAATGTTATATGCTTTGTAGTTTCTTTCAACGTATTTCACATATTCTTTCAACAGAACCATAATAGTTATTTCAAGTTTCTTGCTATCGACCATTTAGTATTTATCTGGAGTAACCTAACCCTCTCTCAAGTTCAAGTACAAGTTGTATAAGTCACATTCAAAGTCAGACATGTTTCAACTAGCAGTGAAATGCAAACCTTTCCTCCTCCTTTGACAGTTTATTTTTTAATTAACAAGTGAAATAAGAGTTCTAGTTTTCCACTTAGAGCTAGTGATAGTCCGTTATAGTCTGTTGTGGGCATGTAAGCATGCTGGGGCAGGGGAGCACAGAGTAAGGCACGGCAGGGAGCACCTCCTGAGCTTCTCTGTATTGGCCCTACAAATACGGTACAAATACCCCCTCACCCCTGTTGTCCAGGCGAGAGAGGGCAGTCTACAGTGTTTCAGTTTATAATCCCAGACAACTGAAGCAAGTTACGTGAAAGGTAGCTAAACACAGAGATTTAAAGGTCGGGATTATACTTTTGATAATGTATGGATTACAATAGGAACTATGTGTACGGCTATATACATAGTGAGACATGTGTAAATTAAGCCTACTGTCATATATACATTGCAATTAATTTGTAAAGGGGATTTAAGTATAGATGACATTTAGACTTCAATCTATTAAAAGTGTGTTGTGGATACATTATATAACAAACTTTTTGTTAATCCGACCACGGTCCCCATATGCAGTTCTATGACACGAAATACTAAATATTGTGTGGGCAAAGTGAGGAAAGCCGACTAAATATAGACCTAGACCTAGCCTATATTTGGGTTGCCTTTCTCTCAGACATCTTAACCGGCCATGTGGTGGGGAACAGACTTCCTAAGTACAAGGTCATATCAAGTATTACACTTAAGAAAGCTTTCTTAAAGAAAGCAGGTGACTTCCTGGCTGCCCAAATAATTGGCGTGATAAATTAAAAGTCGCACCATGTAACATTTTAACGAGCTCATAGCTTCAAATAACCTGGACATATCTAGTCACTGCTGATCGATGGTGGTCTCATAATGTTGGAGCTGGTTAAAGTTGGACAGTGGTTATTGAGTTTTTAATTCCGAAGGTCTGCCGCCTTCAAACCGGGAGGGTCTAAATTTTACCCCTGTGACTTGTTCTGTAAGTGTTGACTTGTGCTGAAAGTTTGCTGAATGTATAAATAATATAATAAGCCTAATGTTTCTTATTGGAGTAACCATTCCCAAATAATGACACATTCAGTATCATTGACAGTTTGCAAATATATGTAATATAACATTCTCCTATCAAAAATAAATGTAATATGTCAATGCTTTTGCTTGCTTGGCATAGTAAATTAACATAAAACACTGGGTAAAGAAAAAGTTCCATTCATACAAGAGGGTAATATTCTGGTTTTGTGTTCATAACCAAACTTTAATATCAATATTTAAATATATACGAATAACCCAAGTTAACAAATGCATTTGTAATGTAACAGCGCATTTTATACAAGTATGGTATTTAGGAGGGTAGCCACGAAGTCAGAAGTGAGAGTCTACAAACTGGGGAGTGGAGACGGTGTGACCTGGTGTTCCAAAGCAAGCGAGCACGAGCGAGGGAAAGGGGGATTGCACGAGGTTGTGAGGATCTGTACACATAGACTACATTCAGGTCCAGAGCTTTTACTTCAGGATGGTTTCTTCAGAGGCTGAAAGCAAAATAAGAGACATTCATTACATTTAATAGCCACTTTTCAAGTTTCAAAGTTACTTGTTCATGAAACAAAAATGGCAGACAAGTGAAATCGGAGAAGCTACATCAACCAAAAATAGAAGAGCTAAATGACCACATTTCTAAAATAAAAGATTTCTCTAAATAAGTTAAGGTTAGTGGAATCGTTAGATTGGCAGTAGACACACATATAGATGTATTATGCCATGTCTAGTACACTACAAAACATTCAGGGCAACACACTAGCTTCGCTTGAAACCATCACATTAGTATCAATTTGAACTATACAGCAGCTCATACACTCATAAACTATCGTAAATCCAATGTCACGGGTGTAGAGAGAAAGCAAGAGACTACCTTCGGCAATCGCCTTTGCGATGCGCTCCTTCTCCTCCCTGACTTTTTTCTCCTCCTCCTCAACCCTCCTCTCCTCCGCAGCAATGGGCTTCAGTTCATCTGAGAAGGAGAAAGGACAAGGTGTACAATAAGCAAAACCCTTGTTTTCCTTTTCAGTACTGACCTCAAGTACTGTACCAAAGTACATAACAGGATCATTGAACTGTATCAGGCATAGCCAGAAAGAACCTTTTATTTATTCTAAACAAAAATAACTATTTGCATAGGACGTTTGAGAAAACAAATCTATTAATCCAATCAGATGGTTCGATTCTTATACGTTTTAATGCAATTGTTTTGGACATTTGTCACTTGCATCTGGAGTTACTCACCATATCTCCTTTTTCCATAGATGATCCCAGCAATTAATGCTGAATACCTGGCGGTCTACGGACACATATTACATGTTAATTAACCACATTCTTGTTCACGAATGATTTATGTTTGAAGCTGTGTGAAATATCTTTATTCAACGCACGCATTTAAATCTCTTATAACACAGTTCAATACTGTAATGTATTTGTTGTATCTTTGTTTTTGTGCTGCATGTTTCATGCTCGTCCACTGTTGGCTTACTGGTTCACATTAATAGCCTAATAACATTAGCATTAGCTGGGTATATAGCTATATCGCTCATCAAAGACGATCTCGGTGCAATTAGACAGCAGGTTAGAGTGTTATACAACCGATTAAGGTTGATAGGTAAGTAATAAAAGTCAAACCTTGATCAGTGGAGATACAGCGACGGGAGGAGCCATAACTTCAGTTTGCAAATACCGGTTTGTGCACTACAGAGGTCACTTTACCGGCGCTAGGGATTGTGGGAGACAGTGACGTAAATATGTAATTGTAATATAAATATCATATATAAATTCAATTTATATACCAAACGAAATTCTCAGCTTGGAAGGAAATATATATTTGACGTATTTTTTTTAAATTATTTTTTCCCTAATTTCAATTCTGCACGACCTGTAGTCTTCCAGGAGAGGGCAGTATATTTCCAGTTACAAGAGGATAAATTGTCTGTATTTATTCATATAGGCCTATTTTTTTTTTTATCGTATCAAAACCCTAACCCAACATGTAGTAAAAAGTATTTATAACAAGAAATTAATTACTATGCACGAATATACTTCTTAATAGGCCTACATAAACTAATCACAAAATGCTTGTGACTGCGCAAAGTTAGTTTGTTGTGAATTCATCGTTTTTTGTATGAAATCCTGTGTATTATGTGTCAATTAAGAAACTTGTAGTTCTATTGAATTACAAAAACACCCGTGTAGTTAAGAGACAAACAAAATAATTAATAACACAGCAATTTATTGTATACACAGCATTATGAGGTCAAGCTCCATCACCTTTTAATGTTCCGTTGTAAATTATGGATGTATTACAAGAGAGGCCACATACAAAGTTTCTCTAATTCAGCTAACAAAACAGCAGATATTTGTATTAGAACTAGCAAGCACAATATTTATAAAAATATACCTCGTTTTTTGGTCAGATTTACTTTTCTTTATTCAGCTGAAAAATCAAGCCCATAACATTGCAACGTAAAGGAGGACATTGGGCTACATAAATAACATATAACTATTGTGCGAAATTCATAACAAAATATATGAAATGATACAACAAAAATCAAGTATCAACCTCTCCAACCCTTGGTCCACGACAACAAAGGTTTACTGTTCTCGCTGTCCTTTTGGCGAACCTCACCTTTCCTCGGTTCTTCATGTTAGCTGTGTACTCGTTGGTCTTGAGCTTAGCGTAGTAGTCTGAGAACTTGTTGAAAAGGATAGATATGGGCAGGCCGTTGAGGATAATCCCAAAGGAGATGCAGATAAACGCGAAAAGACGCCCCAGGATGGTCTCTGGGTAGATATCTCCATAGCCCACCGTGGAGATACTGACCTGAGAAAGAGAGAGGAGTGTTGTGATTACGTTTTGTTTTTGTCACTTGTTGCTATGAGTCCCTCAGAAGATGTACAAGGTGAGTGATTTACATTGATTTCAGATACAGGTCATTAAGGAGCCGGTTTTGGGTTAGGCATCTCGCTGAAGGATGACGACAGGTACAAAGGTGACGACCTTGGTTTTTAAACCCAGAACCCTTCAGCTAGGAGTCAACTTATTGTCCACTAGGCCATCCTGAACACAACAGGACCAACCACTACATCGCCTTCCTTCCCCTCTATTCTGCCTCGTGAGACCTGGAGCTCCTCTCTGTCTCTAATCCCCCCTGTACACTCTTTACCTTATGGATACTCCCGGCTTACCCAATTTTGTACAAAAAGTGCTCTGTGTTCCCTTCGATTTGTTTGATGTGATATGAGCTGATGAACTGGGTTGGATTCAGGGGCATCTTTAATCATCATCAATGACCTATCTAATGAATGTAACTTAATCTACTGTCATTTGCTTTCTAACAGAGACGACAACAGAGAAGTGAATGAAGAGTATCTTTGTCTTGTATCCTTACCGCCGCCCACCACCACGCTGCAGGGATGCTGGTGAAGTTGGTCTGGGGCATGTCGTGTTCCACGGTGTACACCATGGCGGAGAAGCTGAAGATGCCCATGGCGATGAAGAGGAAGAGGCAGCCCACCTGCTGGTAGCACTGGCGCAGGGTGAAGCCGAACGCCCGCAGGCCCGTGGAGTGGCGGGCCAGCTTCAGGATGCGGAAGATGCGCATCAGCCTCATGATGCGCAGCACTTGGCCCAGCTTGCCCACCTGCCGCACTGCCTGCATGTCGGCCTCGTGCTTCATGTAGTTCTCTTCGTTGTCGAAGAACTCCAGCACCAGCTGCAGGTACTGCGGCAGGATGGCGATAAGGTCCACCGTGTTGAGCATGCTCCTGCAGAAGGACTCCAGGTCCGGCGTGGACGCCAGGCGCAGCAGGTACTCCATGGTGAAGAAGGCGATGCACATGGACTCCACGTACTCGCAGTAGGTCCTCCCGCTGAGCGTCCCCGTGGGGGTCCTGTACTGCATGTCCTCTACGGTGTTCAGGGTCATGGCCACCAGGGAGATCAGCACAAACATGCTGGAGGCCACGGCCATGAGCTTGGCCAGCACCGAGGAGAAGGGCTTCTCCATCAGGTTCCAGATGACCCGGCGAAAGTGGCCCAGGAACATGTCCTGGAAGAGCTCCTCGTTCTCCTCGATCTCCACCTCGGCCTCCAGCTCCCGTTGGATCTTCAGCTGCTCGTTCAGGTCATCCTGCCGCTCCTCGAAGGATATGCGGCAGCAGCGGTGGGTGTTCTTGATCCGCACCCCCCAGTAGTTGATCTCCTCCAGGAAGTTGCGGGGGCACAGCTCATCCTTGATCCACAGCACACCCGTCCGGTAAAAGTTGAAGATGCTGAAGAACACGTCCGGGTCCCGGTCAAAGAAGTACTCGTCGTTGGTGACGGTGTAGTCGTCGCACAGGTCCAACTTCATGTTGTGGTCCGTGTAGGTGGCCAGTCTTCCTATCCGGGTCTTGGGGTACTTGGCGGCCATCCTGTAGGCTATCTGGTACGGCTTGCCGCCCACGTTGATGTTGATCATGTAGTTTTTCTTTAGGGCATGTCTCGAGGAGCTGAAAAACAGGTTCTCTTCCTTGTCCACCTCGTCCTCCTCGTAGTCTGCGTACTCTGCGTAGATGTCGTAGATGTCCCGGCTCAGGTCCTGCATGGACATCCATGACTTCACGCAGCTCTCCTTGACCAGCGGCCCAACGCTGTCCGTCGACGGCCGTCGATTGTCGTAATCCCCTGAGACTTTGTAGTTGGGGAAAAGGCTCTGTCTCCTGTTCCAAAGGTTGACCATCTTGGCCGTGCTACCCATGTCTGACGCCCGCCCGCTGTCCTCCCCTTTTCCAGGGTTACACAGCAGACCGTGCAGCATGGAACCCCGTCGGCATTACCATTGGCTAATACCTTCCCTCCCTTATGTGTGGATGGAGGGCTGGAGCTGGATGCATCGTGGCCCTGTTAATGTTGCTGACTGGGAGGATCGGCCTGCTTACAGGATGTCTAAGTACCATTATCCTCCGCCCGGTTCCCTCGAGCATGTGACGCACAGCCGTGTGGCACAACTCAAGGTATACGCCGACACAACTTCAATAATGTCCCATTTTGAAGTGGTGTTTAATATGAACTGGTCGTCAATTGAATGCTCAATAGTAGCTGTATTAAATTGAGTTTTTATTAGAACAGCATTCAACAACTGTCAATGGTCCTCTAATGTGTTTGATGCGTGTAATATAAAGTCTCTGGCACTGTGCTGTTAGTCATTAATCTATTTTTTAATCCCTGTAGATTATTTAAAGGAAGTCATCTTGGAGTGGTATTATGGAGAAATACCACTGCATATCTTATAATGCCATGGATTTTTAGTTTAAGTAGAAACACAACATTAATGGACATCAAGCATATGGAGATTTTACAGCATATTTCAAAATTTATTTTGGGCTTGGCAAACATGAACAACATAAAGGAAACGCAATGGGTAGCCACATTAAACAGAATGAAGACATTATGTGTAAACCTGTTTCCTATTGTGGAGGTAGTGATAAAGGAAGCAAGGACAGAGTCATCCAGTAATCAAGAGAACTAACATTTAGGGGTAAAGTTACAGTCCCATTCTTGATTCTGGAAGATATTAATGTGACCAGAAACCTATTCATACCCATATTCATTTTTAGAATGTGAACCATTGGTTAATGCATTGCATAATGTTGCGTGAGGCTGGAATCCTCTTAGGATAGGACAGATTATTGATATGCTGATTAAAGATAATCCAGTATCAGATGGGGGCGGGAACAGAGTGTGTGTGTGACTAACCTTCACTCACCCTCTCTTGTGCCAGGCACAGCCCACAGACCATAGCCAACACTACCTGCTCATGACTCACCTCCACCCAGGGCTTCTGCCAGCCTCAACAGAGATATCCCTTTAAAGAGAGCTGCAGTCTGTTCAGTATAAATGGGAATTCCTAATTATGTTTAATCTATCCTCATTTTATATATAATAATATAGCATTTGGAGGGTACTCTGAGCATGGGTGGCCCCAGTGCGAATTGACCCGCTCTTCATGGCATAATGCCATTCCCCCGAAATCATGTTTTTAATAGGGGTTATTTCCATATTCAATTAAAAATATAGTTTTTTTATTATTTATTTCTTTAAATGTACAACAAACGGCTTAATTTGTAATGGTTCGGACAGCTATTTTAATACGCTTCTTTATTTCAAGAAATATTTGACAGTTAACGCCGTTTTTTATTTTATTTTTATTTCTTTCTATTTCAGTTTACAGTGTACTCCAGTATACACTATCTATAATTTCTATGTTTTCCCAATTTCTGAATTTAACTCCTCCTCCACCAAACTCTACTGTTCTGTCAGGAACAATTGTTTGCAAGATTTGCAGAGCTAATTCTCCAGAAAGCAGCTTAGTAGATCAAGAATGTAGGTTATAATCAGCATGTGGAAACAGTGGGAGCCACAAGGCATAGAGGACATCTGGCTATAATCCTTGTTGATGCACATACATATCTCATACTATATATAAACGGCAGAACTCAAACACAGATTTAAACTGAAGCAAATCACTTTCAAAATGTTTTGAATTTTAGAAGTCAACAAATTTGTATATTTAAATGTAATATTTAGATGTTATAAATTCAAAGATGGCTACTTTTCAAAAACTAATTTCAATGGCATTTAAAAGGAAAAAACGTAAGGCAGTGATTTGCCTACATTCAAGATGCAATAATTGGAGTACATCATAATGTGGTCTGTGAGAAGTGGATTTAGATTTTCAGCAGAAAGACACAACGTTTATTCTTTACCCAAAGGTGGGAAACAAGATGGAGCTGAAACTAAACCGAAGAGAGTTTGAACTGATGACCGAATTTAAATTCTTTGGGATGTGGTTTTGACTCAAAGAAGGAAAACAGAGATTTGGAGATTTGGGCTGGGACCGAGCGGGGAGTGGGGAGCAGATAGACGTGCACTTTATATTTGCCTCATGAGATCACACAATTTGTCAATTGGACAATTTGGGTAGGTGGCATTTGGACAAGCAGCAAACATCAGACTTAAGAAAACTAGATGACATTGAAGCCTTGGCCTTCAGGATTAGCTGTGGTTCACATAAAACAGTCAGAGTGACAGCCATGCAGGTAAGATGAGGGGAATTGTCGTTGGAGATGTCAAGGAAACAACTTTCATTTGGTTAATATAGAAGTGCATAATGTTCATCTAAACAATAGGAGCCTTAGAGCCAAATTGGGAGATAGAGAATGATAGATTGTTTTGGATGGGTGTGGGAGAAGGAGGCGTTTGAAACAGGGTTGTCAGGGACTAATATAGCACAACCATTGTATATCCTGCTTAACCACCATGGCCTCTACCCTTGTATGGAGAAGTCATAGAATTACTTGATGCCGCTAAATGGAGGGGAAGATGGATAATGCCATGAATTGTATATATTATGGATCCCTTAATGTGTTTACATATGGGTCAAAAGAGGAATAAAGTGGAAAGGTCATCATGTTGTACAAGAATTTAATTTCAAAATAAAAAAATAAATCACAAGTAATCTTATCAGTATGGGAAGATGATTGCCATAAGCCTAGCATTAGAGGAAGTTAGATCACTTCATACTTTGATTTGTTCAGCTCCATGTGCAGTATGGAAGAGTATACTGTCTTATCAGGTCAATCAGGCAAAATAGGTTGTATGGCATTTTAAAATCACTGTCCAGAATCCAGAGTATGATAGTAGTTAACAATACATGGGATTAAGTGTTGGTGGTTCGATAGTGGAAATAAAAAAGCTGATAAATGGGAAAACGATTAAACCAAAGTAGACCAGAATTCAGTTAAGCAGAAACCAAAAGTCTTATAAAGAAAAATAGTAAAAACAAATGGCAGAGCGATTAGGATAAGACAATTAAGGAATGAGCAATTTAATAAATCTAATAGCATTTTTTTATTTGAAAGAAGCATCCGAAGGGGACGAGGTGTACCACGAACTGAAAGTAATAATTGAACATCTATTGTTTTAATTAAAAAAAATATAGAGATCAAAGAGCAGTAATAAAATAACTGAGAAGTGAAGTACGAAATAGTAGTAAAATATTTACTAAACCACCATGATTGCTTTAACCTTCAACAACATGAGTTTGTTAAAATAACACCATTGATCCATGGAATTGAAGTTATGGTTATTTATGTTTATTATTTTGGTTTATTCTCACCGTCTGTCCAGACGGTGGCGATAACGCACCGAAATGTTTTTTCAACCGACACAAACACTAGAAGAAGAAGAAGAAGAAGAAGAAGAAGAAGAAGAATGGCTTCCCCTCCTGGTTGTGAACATTACGTCCGCAGCTGCTTGTTAAAAGTGAGAATATTTCAGAATTGTGCATAACATTTTCCATAAAACAGCTTGCTACTTATTACATGACTTAATGTATGGCTACATTTAGCCCCATTTGTGACCAAAAACGTCGGCGTATAATAATAATACGCAGTCCCTTGGGACGCAAGGTGTTTCCATTGGAAACCTTGTAAACGTATAAGTTACGTGTGTATGAAACGTGTTTCTACCATCTTTCCTGGGTAGCAGTGGCCTTTTAACATATGCCAAGGGTCTGCATGGATGTCCTTTCGTTGCCCGTCGGGGTAGCTGGTTAGTTCGAAGCGAAACAAATGATTAAATCGATAAAATATCTCTGAGACGGTCAATGTTTTGGTAACTTGACTTGAACCATGGTCGCTTTAGTACTCGTTACAGTGTGGCTTCTGCAGGAGGTGATACCACGACAACAGATCAGACTACCGTGTTTGACAACAGCCTTTACCAAAACATTGATAGAAGCCGACACGTTGTGGATTTGATAGTTGAACATGGTATCACCTCGGATGAAACCTCCAACCGGCAGGTGTAGGGACTTAAAAGACATCCATTTAGAAGCATAGCACGAATTAAAGACCAACGTGCGGGTTTGTTGCTCTTTACACCGAAGATATCAAGGATTGGTATTATTATTTTTAAACAAAAAACAAACTACTGTAGTTCTGTATTGTGCCATAATATTATAAGGGATAACACCGACCTAGTCACACAAAGCAGCACGAGGTTGTCAGTCAGCTGTCTGTCAAGGTTTCATTCGTCACAGTGCTGTCAATTAGCATGCCTCCAGCAGCAGCTCTGGTTAAATCCTGCTGTGATGCATATGCATGATGCTTAGTAAAGTTGGTCTAGCTGTAATTCAATGCTGCACCTCATGGACAGTTTGCACATTGAATTCCTCCTTATGTTCCCACACTTTAATGAATAGAGGCCAACCTGCCATTTGCGTTTTAAGGTGGCTAACTAACCGTGACTCTCAAGTGTACTTCACTAAAAGTTAGTTTCTTTACATTTTGAAGGTAGATTGTGTCTTGATTTTCAAGTCTTTCAAGTCTAACTGACCAACATCCGTTAACCTTTTTACTAACCATTTGCCATTGCCTGAAATCCTCATAAGACTAGCCATTACATAAAAATGTCCCCCAATGTGTATGTGATGTTGATGCCCCTTTGCTTTTATTTCATGTCTTCTCCTAGGCGCCATGCTGTGGCAAACTGTATGTCTGCAGACTCTGCCACGATGCCGAGGAGAACCACCAGATGGATCGCTTTAAAGTCACAGAGGTGCAATGCTCTGACTGCCTGACAGTGCAACAGGTAGGGCTAGTGACCTCGGGATTCATGTAATGTTTAACAACACCAAATCTATGGCTGCCTGTCATTGATGAAATACTCAATCGTCATCAAAACTGAATGTGCACTGCAGACCAATGGTTGATCATGTGTAAATCTCTTTCTAGGCCCAACAGGCCTGCCAACAGTGTAAGGCCAAGTTCGGCGAGTATTACTGTGACATATGCCATCTGTTCGACAAAGATAAAAAACAGTATCACTGTCAGCCATGCGGCATATGCCGGTAAGCAGCAGTATTAATACATATCTGAAAGAAGCTAAATGAAGTGCAGTAGTTAATCCAGTATCCCCGTTTGGGGCTTTTCAGAGCGCGCTTACATCCTGGGTCTGTGTGTGTGTGTGGGGGGGTGTGTGTGTGTGTGTGATTCACAGCCCTGAATTGAAAAAAAAATTAGTGCCAAAAGTCACGTGACAGTTTTCCGTACTTGTAGAATTGTTTTTTGTTTTAGTTTGAACTCGAAAGATTTTAGTTTGTGCTTGGAGGATATTTTTTTGTACTAATTGAAGAAATATGTTTCATTGTATGTGTAAAACATACTGTATTTGTTTCTGAAGCATGATGTATTTGTTTGATAGGTAGATTTCTTATTTGCAAAACAAAATGCATTCGTTTGTGAATGATGTTTTGTATTTGCAAACCACACTGAGCGTGTGTGTGTGTGTGTGTGTGTGTGTGTGTGTGTGTGTGTGTGTGTGTGTGTGTGTGTGTGTGTGTGTGTGTGTGTGTGTGTGTGTGTGTGTGTGTGTGGGGGGGGTAATCTGTTTGTTTGGGTGCACATCTTAGACCAGTCGTTCAACAGTCGTAAAAATCCAAAAATAACATTGTTTAAACAGACTAAGGAAGC
>OOFH01048933.1:0-11559 GCA_900323355.1 Merlangius merlangus
CTAGGCAGGAGCAGCCGAGGTACAGAGGGTGATGGCAAGTGTCGCACCGAGAAGGTTTAGCGGGGAAGGGATCGGACGCAGCGGAAGGACGAATCAATCTGGTGGACAACAAAGACCAACGCCGTGGGAAGGGGAGCCGGGAGGACGGCGAGGAGCCAGGAGGGAGTGGGGAGAGCGCGAGAGGAGGAATGAAGAGGAGGGGAAGGAGGGAGTGAAATTATTTAAGCCGAACAGGGCGAACAAGAAGGGTAAAAATAGATGTAAGGGGAGGGTTGAGAAGAGCAGCAGAGTGGTACGCAGCGAGAGGGAGGGGGGACCGAGAGAGAACATCCAGGCTAGTGTTTGTCGATTGCATTGATGTTAGTCCTCCTTACAACCAAGAGTTACCTTCTTGAGGCCTAATGTCGCCCCCTCCCCCCCCTTCTGACTTATTTTTATGCCAAATTATCCTGTGGTGTGGGGGGGTTATGTTCAAGACAGTGTTTTAATTCTCACAATTTGATGGAGGCCACACCGTTTGGAAATCGCGTGCGTTCCCGTGTAGAGCGAGGAGAAACCTGAAGGCAGCCGTGTGAGGCAGTGTGTGGATCATCACGTAGGAAGGAGGATGACCAACTACATGGAGTCCGTATGGTGCGCCGGGACTCACCCGACGCCGATCGTCCAGTCACACGGCCGAACAAACACTGCGCTCATTTGCATAAGGTAAACTGAAGTTCAACCGCTGTCCCGCCCCTTCAACGCAACGCAATCCCCTCATCCGCACGCAAGCCTTTTCCAATCCCTCGCCCCCCGGCAAGATGGCGTCGGATACGTGGTGAACGGGAGGCGTCGGTGGGGCCGCCCAGTCACACAGAGGAGGCTGGCGCTGAAGGGATTGGACACGCTGGAGGGGCGAATTAAGCTGGTGGACGACAAAGGAGAGGGAATGGTAGCCGAGAGGAAGGCAAGGCCCCAGAAGAGCGTATTCCTCTACTGGAGGCCCGGAAGAGGAATAGAGAGGAGTGAAAGACAGTGAAATAATTTAAGCCGACCAGGGAAACAAGGCGAAAAAGAGCCAAAGAGTTGTCCACAGCAAGAGCGGGAGAGGGCGAAAGAAAATGTAGGCTAGAGTCTGTCACTGGGATCAACATCGCTTGTTAGAAGCAAGCGTTACTGTCTCAATGTGATGCAAACGCTCCAGCCAACCAACAACAAATAAATGGAACTTGTTAAAAAGCCGAAGCCGTTTTGACAACGAAAACCAGAGAGAGAAAGAGAACGAGAGAACGGAGAGAGAGAGAGAAAGAGAACGAGAGAACGGAGAGAGAGAGAGAAAGAGAACGAGAGAACGGAGAGAGAGAACGGAGAGAGAGAGAGAGAGAGAGAGAACGGAGAGAACGAGAGAACGAGAGAGAGAGAGAACGAGAGAGAGAGAGAGAGAACGAGAGAGCGAACGAGAAAACAGAGGGAAGGAAAGACGTCGAGAGAGCGATAGAAAAAAAAGCAAAAAGCGATGGAGAGACAGAAGGAAAGCGAGAGCGAAAGAGAATCACCAGGAGAAGGCGGAGGGTAGAAAAGAGTGAGGCAGACCGGGCGAGAGAGGCAGAAAGTGCTCTGCGGCTCCATTGGTAAACACATTACGCGCTCCTCCCAGACGATTAGAGCAGGGCCAGCCGTAGATAGGGTGCTGATCACAGCAAGTCAGAGTGTTTATGAGGCTCATTGTGCTGCTTTAATATAGCAGCCAGCGAATGGCCAGAGAATGGACCCCCGTCAAGCCCATAGTCATCGCCTAACCGCCATCACAAACGCACAGTAGCGTCTCTTGCACGCACACTCACACGCGACTACACACCTAGCCTATTAAATAAGCCCATAACATCGAGTGTATCCACACACACCCGCCCTCCCATCGAAAACACATCTCCACACAAACCAACCCTCCCACAACCACCTTTCCACACACAGTATTTTTTGCTGCCTTTATTGCGGTGGAAGTGAGGCAATTTTCAGTGTCATTTTCCACCTAGAGCTGTAACCAAAAACACCAAAATGACTAATATAGCATTCCTTCACTCCGTGTGTGCGTGTGAGTGTGCATGTGCACTGAACACAAAAACATCCCAGCCCAATTTAATTTCCCTGTAGGCTAATTTTCGCACCTTCTCCTCCATCTCTCTCCATGTCGGAGAAACCTGCATTTCATTGCACAGTAAAGTGCCATGTTGGCCTGTAATCTTTTTTTTTCATTGGCTGTTTCCAGTTATTTTTAATTAGTTGATTTTTATTCTCCCTTTTCCTGCTTTATTCACATCATTTTCTTATACAAACAACGTTACATTTTTTCCTAATTTAAATCACCTTTCTCCTGGAACTTTCATAAAAAATATAAAAAACACTACGAGTAGAAGTTCAGCGTGTCATTACACTAATAAATATAACAAAACTTATTATATATATAAATGCAAATGCAAATGGCCTTTGATGCCATCACTGTCTTTGGTTTATTTTAGAATCACTAGTTCCTTGTAGTGCCTTTGCCGGCTCCTCTATAGATAGAAATCTTGCCTAATTCAAACCAATTCATAAAGGAAGCCTAAGAATTCCACCACTGTTTCTGGAATCTTTGAAAAACCAACTGAAGAGTAGTGACAAATGGACAGAATTGGTTCGGTTTAGGCTAAATGTTTTGGGATGTATCAAGTTTTTCAATACAAATCTGATCCATATCAAATCACAATCACGTGCATCATTTTTTTTGCGCAAGGTTGTGGGTTCCAACGTGCAACAGGAATCATCAGAATACAACAGCATAGCCTTTTATCATTTATGAAACAACATGCTCCCTTATTATTCTTCCTTCTTTTGAAACCAAAGTATACGATTATGCTCTAGCAGGTACGTGTGGGAGCGAACAGTTTCAGTCATTCTGAGTTAAGGAACACGCATTCCCCAGAGGAGGGAAAGAGCAAAGTGTAGATGTACTTTGTAGCATTACTACTTCTACTACTCCAACTTGGCCATTCCACTTAATGCTCTCTCAGCCAGCCTCACACGCCCCCGTTGAAGCCCCACTGAATGATAGCATTTCCTTTCCTAGCCCCTCAAAATGGCAGTAGTCTAAAAAACACAGAATAACATTTATTTTATAAATCCATCTCTGCCCTTTCCTCGCAATCTCCTTGATCAAACTAAATATCCTCCTCTCAGGTAATGTTAAAATACTGTATAGTTCTAGAGTCAAACACTTTCTGACAAGGCAGTAAAGGAAATAATGGTACCACAAAAAAAAGGTCCTGGAATAAGGACCTTGAAGAAGGTCTGATTGTTAACCCTAAAGTGCCCACTCAGAAGAAAGAAAGTATTCTGAACATCTGAGTGTTCCCCCACAGCTTATGTTATATTTACTCTTGCTTAGCCCCCCTTCTTTCCGCATTTGGTGATTAAGGGCCAAATCTACGCCAGTCCAATCGGATGAACCTCAACCGATAACACCATTGACAGCTGAAGAGATTCAAACAAGCAGACACACTGCGGTATTTAGGGAGGTTAAGGATGTAGCGAATGTTTAAAAATAATAATAAATAATGTAGTTCTACTACGACGACTACTACTTCTACATTCGCTGACTATCACAATCACTTTGGCTCGTTGATGCGTTGAGCGCACATTTAGTTGTTTTAAGACGTCTATGGTTTTCTTTCATTTGCTACTTCATTAACACTGTTGAGGAAGCCCGTTGCTCAAGCACTGATGATCTCCAGCTCATTGTTCCGATAATTTGCATGTGACAATAGTGGCGTCCTTTGAAAAGCCATAGAAAACGACCCAGAAAAAAAACACCAAAGAGCGGAAACGGATCTCTCCGTCTAATGGAAGGCCCTTTGAATGAAAGTTATTTCGTTTCCTCACGTCTCAGCTCCAAAACAACAACAACAACAAGGCAACAAACCAAGGCAGACCACAACATTAATGTCTCCTAAATCAGCTTTAAATGAACTTTGAGAGGAAATGCCAAAACATGTATGCGTGTGCTTCATGACAGGAGAGAGGAGAGACGGTGTAAGAGAGCGAACAGCAGTATAAGCACGATGTAAAAATATATAAATATACATCTGTTCCTCTTGTTAATGCTCCAACAGGCCCACGCTTTGTGGTGACAGGATGTTAGACGTCATGTTTATTCAGTTTCGGCTCTGCGGAAAACATTACGATATTTAACTTGACACAGCTTACATACATACACACACCAACATGTCCATCATTGCAGGGCAATCAAGCACACACACAAAAAAACACACAAGGAGTACGAGTCCAGCTGCAAACACACACAGCAGACAGCCGGATAAAGGTGGTAACTATAGCAACATACTGCACACAGCTAAAGATGGATTTTTAATTAGAGTAATAGTGAATATATTAGGATAACTAACTAGGATGTCTGAAGGTTTTAATTATGAAATAATTGGCAAATTGAAAGACAAGGAAAAAATATATATACTCCTTGCAGCCTTTTCTTAACATTGTCACCTTGAGAGTGTAGGTGTCTGACGTTTGAAGGCAGGCAGACCCTTGGAAAAAAAACGAGCTAGTCTTGCATCAAGTCCTTTCCATGCTAGCCAAGCCTCTACCGCTGAACCAACTGAAGCGCCCTCATCATACAGCCTCTGGATTCACACTAGCCTCGGTCAGCCCTGCATGACACCCCCCCCCAGAGACCTTACCATTAACCCCCACTTATAGTCCACACTCCAGGTAGGTGATATCAGTACACAAGATGGAGAGCTCGTGGTGGCAGAAGACATTGTGCAAAATAGCGAAAGCACATCTAACTTCTCTGCACCCCGTTAGCAAAAGTGATTATGACCTGTGGCGCACAGGTGGCGAAGTCCTGATGAAGGACCCTTTGATCTCAGACGTGCGTCACACTCCTCCACTACTCCATTCTGGCTTTCTCAACCCCAGCTGAAATAACCAAGCATTTAGGCCCGCATGCAGGGCCTTCTGCTTACCTGGAGCCCTGTCATTCTATGGCTCTATGCCTATGGAGTTGTCGAAGCTGGTGATTAGCTTTACACAGGATTAATGAACATGCTTCAAAATGAAGGAGAACAGCCATCCGCTGGCCTCCATTGCCCTCATGTTGCACTTGGCATGGCTGTGAGACACAGGGGCGTGGAAGAGGACCTGTGGTTTTTATTCTTTCATTTGCTAAAAAAGCAAATGGTTCTAGATCTTGCTAACTGATCTCCAGCTGGAAGGTAGAAGGAAGGACACGCCCTCCTCTTCCCAGTGCTCGCTATTTAGAGCCGAGGAAGAAAAGCAGGCCACGTAGTTGAGTAGCATGAAACAGCACTGCAGCGGTGCTGAATCTGCTCCCCGCACCACCAAGCGGCGTGCATCGGGTCATCCATTGACAACCGTCGCTATCGCAGATCCGGAGACCGTCAATGAGTTGGGGGAGTTAAAGAAATAAATGGCTAACGTCAGTTCTCAGCTCAGTGTCTTGCAAAACCAGGGCATACGGAAGCTAACCGAACAGAAGCCGAACAAACCTCCAGCCAAGACCCGGGCTGAGGACTGTCTGAAAAGGACTTCGGAAAACCGAGCTCTGCTGTATGGACAGGGTTTGGACGCTGCCTAACCCTAACATGCAACGTCCTTGGTACTGTTTCCAGTGTGGCAGGGAAGGCAATGTAACCGCCGCTTGAAAAAGCAGCTATGACACAAGCAATTACAATTGGATGCTGTAAATGTCCAGGAAGGATCGTGACCAAAATAATCCCGGTTTTCGGTATTATAGCGGTATTTTTAAATGCCCAAAATATGCCCAAACTTGAGACTTAGTCCTCTTAGAAGGTAGGGAGGGGCAACGATCGTCGAATAGTCAGAGTCACGTAGTATATTGAATAATGAATGTGACCATCGTTATTTATTACATGGCTCTTCTCAATGCTGTTGAACGATCCATTCACTTGCATGGGCCTTCACAACTTCCGGTGGTGAATAATTTTGGGATAATTCACCGTTGCTAAGCATATAATGACCGCTGTCAAGGAAAGTTGGTTTTTTGTTTTTATCGTATCGCTCCGCAAGAGGTCCAGTAACTTTGAGTAGGGCCCAGCTGCAGCCCTGGAGAACAACACCCTGGCAGCGTGACAACAACCCAGGCGCGACGGAAGCACTCTGGCATGACAGAAGTCATTTATTTTTTAAACTTCTTTACACACACACACACACCGCTAAATCAGAAACCAAAGATGAACCACGGAAGTAAGTGTGACTTTCAATATGCTTAATATATTGAGTAATATTCATGTTGAAGCCGTGCCGTGGTTTATTTACTTTTTCGCAAAATTCGAATATAATAATACCGTGCCCTTTTTGAAAAATTAGCTGCATTTCGTTCATGGAAGTAAGTGAGAGTTAACCTGTTCGTAATAATTCTTAATATATTGAGTAAAATTAATGTTAAAGCCGTTCTGTGGTTTATTTAGTGTCATCCGTAATCACCAATGTGATACTACAGCAACACAATGGAGCAAAAAACTGTCAGGATCTAGTGGCGCTGTCCGAGGTACAGAACTGGCCACCGGAGCAGAACAGTGTCTGTTTCTCCCGGGGAATATCTAATAGGCTACTAAAACCTAGCCTGTATAAAAGCAAGGCTATTACTATTATAAGTCATGCAATCTTATGACCATAACGAATACTACAACCAACTGTGAAATGTTACTGTAATTCAATAGTAATCAACTTATGATTTTTTTTTGCTTTTTAACCATGAATTATTATAAAAAATTGAAAATAAGATGCATTTATCTTAAACCAAAGCATTCATGCCTGCACAAAGACCCATTCCACACAAAAGCAGTTCACTTTGAAAGATGGGATACAATGAGAAGATAAGCTTCGCTATATTAGGTTATGGGTAGGTTATGGGTTTTCTCCAACCAATATGATATCGAGGTACATGGCTTTTTTACCATCTAACTTTTAAGGAATAAATCGTTTTTAAATGAGTTTCTAATATTATGTTTTACCTTCATAGTTCAGGGACTTCCACCACAGGCATAGGCATATGGTAACGACGGGATCTTCATGATTATGGTATACTCCGTCGCAGACTTAAAATGTACTAAACAGATATAACAACGCGTGTGAGTGTCACCAATTACATTTTTCGATCCCAGTATGTTGGTACCTTGCCATGGAGGCACCATTTGAATTTACTTTTGTAAGTAGACATTAAATTAAATTTAAAAAGAGCTGACGTTTAAAAAAACGATTGGATTTTTGACATATGTAAGGTTACAACAATGAACAATTCATACTGAATTGAAAAAGAGAAGTGAATTACGTTTCCAGTGACAGAATACAAATAATGTATTATATAGGCTTAATATTGATTTGACAGTGATTTGGAGCTGATGGCAGTCAGCATGAAGAAGCAATATCTTTATGCTTCTGCGGATTATTCGTTAAATAAATTGTGAGGAAGCTTTGGTGTGGTTATTCTCCAATGTATATTTATATCAATTTATGATGATATCCTTAACAAAAAATAAAATTTGATTCTATTAGACAAAATAAAACAATTACTTAATTCTACTGGTCAACTACTTAATGAGTAAAGAGTATAATACACTCAATTCCATTTAATAATTGTCTACACACTTAATTAGTGTATTTGTCTAAATGACGGTAAAACAGATTAAGCTATAAAAATGGTTACTGACATGACATAATATTGTTTTATTATGTTAATTTTTTGGTCTAATAAATCTAATAATCCTGAGGTATTTTTCTAAATAACGTTAAAAAAAACTTTTTTTAAGCTGTAAAAATGGTTACTAACGTGTCAAAATATGTTTTATTTCTTTGTTATGTTAATTCAAGCGATTAATACGTTTACTTGTCTATAAAAAAAATAATCTGAGGTAACTTCCGTCCAGCCACAGTACTTCTGTCCCGCCTGGGTGTTCTGTCGCGCCACTTTTCAACCCCAGCCCCTCAGTTGCCAAGCGACGTCAACGTCGTTGCCGGACTATTTCTCTGCTGATCAACACTACGAATGCTGGTAACAAATACATTGTAAAAAGACACACCCTGTGAAGTTTTTTTTATTACGTGTTTAGTTCTGTTTTCGGTGCATGCAGGCCTATCTGATTGATTTCATACAAATCATAAAATCTCCCTGTGTCATTGTGTGTGTATCCGAGGTGCGTGTGTGCGTGGGGGGGTTCATGATTTACCGATTATCTAATATTATTCAAATACTTCTCAGCGAATATTGAATAATATTTTTGACGGAAATGCACATCCCTATTAGAAGGCTGATGGATGTCTTGAGTGCTGTCGTCTCCTCCTTCTGCCATAATTCCAACTTCAAGAAACTTAAAAACATTATGCTGTAGGCTACACAGTGCACCTGCGCGGCAACTTCAGGAGACTCGGATGAAGCGCTGGGAATGATTAAAGCACACGGTTTCCACACCACGGGCGCGGTTATCCACCTCAATAATAATTTTATTTGAAATGAAAACATGATGTCAATTGTTATTGACATCATTTTTATCACGGCTAACCGTTACACCGGTAACTGTTACATCCCTAATCGTATGTAAAAGGGACGAGATGGGACAAATAGTTCCAAGTCCAAGAGACCCGTCCTGAAAATAAGTCAAGCAACACAACAGACTACACGCTCCCTAACCTCGAAGAGACCTTCTCTGCTCTAACTGGGTCTAAACGGTTCATCAGTCTTAGATCTCAAGTCATGTTATTAACTATTTCACATGGAAGAAGCAAAAGCAAAAGACAGTGTTTCTCACTAGGGTTTTGGGAGTTCAACTGTATGCCCGAAATCACAAATGCACCATCCACCTTTGAACAGATGATAGAAAACTGTAGTAAAGAAATTAACCTGAAGGAAGATATTTGGTTCATACTGCGTGTACTGCAATGCTTAAAGGAATAAGGGATAAAACCGTCCCCAGAAAAATGCAATTTTTTTCAAATACCACGGTCACCTAGTAACAGGAGTCATTCAGGGGTACTGGAAGGTGTTCAAAGCGCTGAATGAATTAACCTCTGATTATCCAATGCCTAGGGAAGAGATTAGGAAATTGGGAAGTATGACAAAGTGGAGTACAACAATCCCAAAGAGCCGTTTGGACAACGATTGACTCCTCAGAGTTTTTCAGACTAATAATAAAGAAGCTAACTTCAGTCTGGGTTGAAGTGGGTTGGTGGATCCTAATATACCCCACATACAGACGCCAGTACCATCGACTTAGGAGCTGCGCTCTAACAGATCCCAGAGGGCCAACAGAGGGTAATGGCTTTCACAAGCCAAGGATTTTCAACAAGCGAGACAAAGTACTCTGCCCATTAACTTTTTAGGGTTTTTGGCCCTGACGTTGGCAGTAAGAGAGAAATGACCCGGTAACCTGTATAGTACAGACTTCACCGTTGTAACGGACCACTATCAGTCAACTTATATCAGAGAAAAATTGCATTCAACAAGTAATAGGGGTCTCAGCCCTTACCCATTCCTTCCAGATAAAATACAGAGCAGGAACGAATAACTTTTATCAAGAAACCAACCAGATGCAAGTGAAGACCATACTACTTCACCAAAAGAGATCGAAAGAATACGGCAGTTCACAATTCAACATCCGTCTCCAAAAGGTCACCCTATGCTCACCAGTGTGAACTATTGTGATACGGAGGCTCCTAATCACACGCTCCAGCTCGTTGAGTCCCTTGCGCATCATTCCTCTGCCATCCCAGACAGTAATGAGGAAGAAAAACCTGTGGATTCCCAATGTTCCATTCTGTCTCTCTCTCAGAGGCTGGCTCAAGAGAAAAGCAGAGATCTAACCCAACTATCAGTGAGGATATCATGCAACTGGAAATTAGTGTCACCCCGTACCAGACTCCCACAGGAACTGCCGGTACTCCCATCAATGCTGTGTGAACCAAGTCGATTGAAGCTGCAGAATGGAGCCATTTATCATGACATAGGATGGTGCCAATATTCAATCAACGTGGTCTTTCTGATGAGCCAAGACCAGTGGCACTACAGGAGCTCTATGATAGCATGGGCCACATGCTTATTGAGAGAACAGTAGCCCTAGCAAAAGCAAGGATCTATTTGTCCAAGGATGTTGCCATCAGTGGAAACAAAGGTGAAGATCTTTGAGTGTTGTGTCCGTAGGAATGCTTTGGCCGAAAGAGCTGCTCCCTTAGCGAGTATAACGATTAGTAGGTCTCTAGAACTTGGTTGTATAGGCATTTTATCCTTGGACCTGGATCGTTTCAATACCAAAGATAAATGAGAACCAACAGATAAATTGACAAAATACGTGGTGGCTGCCAACTGCGAACCAAAACGTGCGTACTGTTGCAAAAAGCCTAATGAAAAACCTCATTATTCACTATGGCTTTGAGTCAAAGACAATTAAAGAACTGGGTGAGTTCACAGGAATAAAAAAAGTTCCCAAAAACCAATACCATCCTCAAGGAAACCTGTTTAAAATCGACCCGTCGAAAATATTTAAATCGCACCCTACCTTAAATGCTCGAGACACTAAGTGCTTGGAAAAGCCTCTTGGTCATAAGTACTGTTGTATGAAAAATCCAGTGACAGAAATCTCTCCGTATCAACTAATGTTCGGGAGACAGCCAAGGCCTGCCAGTCGAGCTCATCCTCGGGCTGCCTGTTAGTTACACCAAGAAGTCACGTTCCCAGTATGGGAATTATCCAAAATATCGCCTGGAGGAGAGTAAAAAAGAATTGCAACTTCCAATGCTAAGAAGAACGCTGATCGCAACAAAACTCTTTCGCAAACGAGTCAATTAATCTACTCTTGATGTAGACGATCAAGTCCTTATCCGTGATGTCAAGCTTTGCGAAAACACAAGCTAGCAGACAAGTGGGAGAATAATGTCTAGGTTGGTGTCAGACAAGATGGTGACCTACAGGTCTAAACAGTTGAGCTTGAATGTAGAGATAGACCAGTAAGAACATTATATATGAGAGTTGCTGCTTCATGTGGGTTTCTTCCGCAAAATAAAAAAGGGAGTAGCCTGTCAAAACACCTTCAGTTCAAAGGCTAAGAACCCGGCAGTGTCCTCTGAATGATTAAGAGGAGGATGATTCATACTCCGAGCCCGGTATCCGTGCCTCTTCAGACTGCACAACCTGACGTGTCAATTGCCATCCAAAAGACTCACAAATTGAGGAACCCTCCGTGTGTAGTGAGACAACCAGACTTACGCAATCCTGTTTCTCCTGCCAACATACCATCTGAGCACGGGGGAAGTCCCAGCACAGACCAGTGAGGAAGACCCATCTACCAAGAACGAACACCAATCTTTAGAACCTGCGAGTATCAACTCAGAAGAACAACCACCTGAACAAGCTATTCTACCTGAGCATATCAACATAGCTATTAAGGACCCCTTACCTTAACATTACCTCTCATTCAGAGGAAAAAATGTGGCACTGTGTATTAAAAGACATAGGATTATCTCCCCCCCCCCCCCCCCCCCCCCCCCCCCTCTTCCTCT
>OOFH01048949.1:0-10952 GCA_900323355.1 Merlangius merlangus
CCCCCACCCCCTCTCACCCTCTCTCCTGCAGCGTTTGCTCCATTAGCTCCATCTCCTGGAAGCCGTCGTAGCTCTCTCCTGTGACCGTCGCGTTTTGTGTTTTCTCTCCTTTATTTCCGACACGTTTCTGTCACTTTATACCGACAGTCCTCCCCCGATTAAGGCCTGTTGTGGTTCTGTTTGTTTCCGTCTTGACTAATACGATCTTGTGGCGGTGGTACATCTAGAGATGTGATGTGTTAGGGGCATTACGGTTGGCTGTAGAGCTACACGCTTGGTGTTGCCTACCGGGAGACGTAACTGTGTCAAATAGAACAACTTTGATTCCTTTTTATTGAGTCAATCTCTCAGTTGTTCTCAGTCTTGCTATTGCGGTATTAGTTCTGTTGGATTTCTACTTATCAGCTTTGCTTTGCTTTTGAATATTGAAAAATGTGCCATAATATACAATACAGTTTCTCTTCATGTTGATGTCCTGCCTGCACACGAGTACAAACACCGACACATGCACGCACAACCACAGACCCACACACACACACACACACACACACACACACAAGCACGAATGCGCGCCAGCGAGCATGCACACACACACACACACACACACACACAGACAAACACATTGCGTTTCTTTGCCAGCTTCATGCTCAGGACAGAACCACATTGCTGTAAGATTGTGTAAATAGAGACCTTTGTAGAAGTAGCCAAAACAGCATGCATATTGACATTTTGCTGTTGATTTTAAATTCAAAAAGCACTCTGGTGAATCAGGATGCTCTGAGTTGTTTCCACACAACAAGTAAAGGTCTTATACTTCTTCTTCTGTGCCAACCTTATCTCTCTCTGTAGGCCTAGCAGTCTTTGCTCCCAGTAGAGGTTTATATCAGAGGCCTACTGTACATTCAGCTTTTTACCCACACTGTATTACTGCCGTAAATTGATAGGAAGAGTAGTCTTTCATTACATTGTAGATTATATGCATTACATTGGATGTGTAGCTCATCTGTGTGGATCAGCAGCAGGCTTAATGACAGCATAGTCTTTCACAACAAAACCACACCGTTTTTTTTATTTCATTTTCATTTGAATGTATTATTATTTTCTAATTGTTATAACTACGAGGATGATGATGATGATGATAATGATGATGATGATGATGATGATGATGATGATGATGATGATGATGATGACGATGACGATGGTGATGGTGATTATTATTCATGCGTTTAATTCACTATAATGCCATATACTTGCAGAAGTTACATTGTAAAAAAATATTTACTGAGGTATGCTCCAATGTGATCTACATGAAAGCACAAACACACATTTTTATTTATTTCTGCTTTAATTTATTTATTTATAAAATATAGAGGCTTTTTTACTTTTTTTGATGGATTTAATAATTATGTTGACCGTTTATTCTCTCTCTATCTCTCTCTTTTGTTTTCTCTGTCTGTTTGTTTATCTATCTCTATTTCGAGCTATACTTGATGACGATGGTAATAACGACTAATAACGACTAATAGTGCTCTACTTTATGGGCCACCAGGCCCCTCCTCCTCCAATAAATAGCTGCAGAGTTCTCTCTGTCATCTGCCACAGAGTAAATTGAGCAATACCCAACGGGCTGTGGAAACTGTGATTCCCTGGTGTACTCCCGATCTCTTAACGTCCACGTGCGACTGTGTTGTCTCTGACCAACTGTCAATTCACTTGACCTCCCTCGCCCCAATCCAGGTAGCTATCCATGAGTATCTTATGACTGCTCTGTAAATCTAATGAAGGGTTTGAGTAGCCGAGGTGGGTGTGGGAGATGGAAGAACAGTGTTCATAGGTCAGGTTTAATGTTCTTTGAACTGGGTTTCTACATGGGTGAACCACCAAACACAGACTTTTCTCTGCATCGACAACAAAGTATTGGTTGATAATGCAACTAACTTTATTCCCCTCAAACCTATTATTTATTCAATTTGCAAATAAAATGGACTCCTATTCTGGTTTCAGACAACCCCACGTTAAGAGTCTATATTTTGATTGTGTGCAACCTTTAGAAATGTATATTTATTATATTATATTTAGAAATGTGTGTTCCTGGGTAAAAATAAATAAATAATAAATACTCCTGGGAAATTGTACTGTAGAGCAAAACAAAGTCATGCTGTAACGAATGAAACAGGCCAGTATGTTAAACTACGAGTAGGATCTGATCGATACAGGTGACGTGGTGGTCAGCTGGTCTTTAAATGCTTTGTTCAGAATATAACATTGTATCATTTAATTATATTTTCTCAAACAAAAACATGAGTTTAAAACCAGCTATAATCAGATTGATACCAGATGTTTTAATTTATATGGGTAGAGTATTCGTGCCATTCATTATCTTTTGTGTAAATGGCAAATAAACTACTGTTACACAGTAGCGCAGCGCTTTATACCAGTTCCCCTGATGTACGCCCCCTGTAGTTGGTACTTTGTGTCTGTTTATTTTCGCCTTCGCACCTTCACCGGTGTGTGTATTGTGTTCGCTGTGATGTTCCCTGGGGCCGCTGGCTCCTCCTTCAGCCCTCTCTCATGTTTGTAAGCTCTGTATCCCTGAGTTGATGATGACTTTGATGGAAATAAATGTGAAATCCTCTGTTTACCCCTCTGTGGCCGTCCGTCTTTTCTCCTGTGCCTTTGCTTCTTTTGCACCGGTTTGATATTCGGCTGTTTAGGAGACACTTTAATCCAACACTCCCAAATGCATGGTTCAGGTGTCGGGTCTGGGCGTGATTGTTTCATGGTCTTGTTACATTGTTGCTTTTAACACACAAAGTGCTGTTCCTTCAGCGCATTGGGTCCCGGGAATGCACTACAGATGTGAAATTCATGATTGTTAATATTATTTAGCTTAACGAGGAGGCAACAGGTAGAATGCCACATTAGGGATTCAACCCCGGTATCATCGTCATCTTACCCATCATTTTACGTCTCCTGGTACCAATGACCCACCTTTGTACTAGGCTTGTCCGTCCCGATTCCTGGAAGCTGAGCAGCCGTAACCCTTCTATTCTATTCTAGGGCTTCTTCTAGCCCTCATGGTCATACAGCATGGCGAGGTGGAAGCGAGCGTGGAGAGGCTGATGGGCGCCGTCAGAGGGAAGGGCATCTGTGCGCTGCTCCCTGCATTAGCAGCAGCTTAGCAGTGGCCCTGCTGGGGCGTGAACCCATGTGTGAATCAGTGGCTGAGGCTTTCCTCTGAGCCGCACGGCGCACACACACTACCCGTCAAGGTCCCACTGGGGGTTGTGTTGCATGTGGTACAACCCCCCCCCCCCCCCCCTCTCTCTCACTACCCCCCCTCGCTGTCGCTCTCTCTCCCACATCGCTCTCTCGCTCTTCCACTCTCATCTCCATCTCTCTCTCCCCCTTTCTCTCACACTCCTCCATGGCGGATGCCGTGCCTCTGTTGACGGCGCAGTCTAGCATGGGATCATCTTGGGCTTGTATGTGTGTTTATGTGTGTGTGTGCTTGTGTTTGTCAGGGGATGACTATGTTATGAGTTTTATTCCAAACCGTGGTGCCTAAAAGAAAGGCCTATACTACAGTATTATCCTTAAGAGTTTTACTCTGAACCATGTGGCTGATAGCATGCCAACATTACTATTATTATCACTATTATCCTGTATTATCCTAAAGATAGTAACTCTGCCCACCTGCCTGAAAGCAGGTCTATATTACAGAATTATCCTGTATTATCCTTAGGAGAGTAACTCTGATCCACGTGGCTGATAACAGGCACATATAACCGTATTATCCTGTATTATCCACCAGGTAAACCCGGGGCTGCTGCCCAGGGGCCCACTGCAACAAGGGGCCCAAACCCAGACGTCAATATTTATAATGCTAGTAAAGGTCAATATATACATAACAGAATGTTACGTCAATAGTCGATCAAACAGCCAGGGAGAGGGGCGTCTAATGAGCATGGACTGCAGTACTGAAGACTGATCACCTACCGTATATACGTTTGATAAGGTAAGGTAACTTGGGACCAGTGAATGCAGAGACTAGGCAGAGAGAGTATGAGGGGATGTTCATCCTTTGTTCAGGCATCAGAGGTGTAGGAGGTAGTGTGCTGTGGATGTTTAAGTCAAAATAGGGACAGGGAGCCCGACAGGGAAAATAAGCGGTTTATTAAGTACTTAATCTGAATGGGGTTCATTAGAATAATATAGAAACATTTAGAATTCTAATACAGTCTCTAGTAATTAAGACGTTTTTTTCCGACTTGTTTATTATAGACACCGATTTTTAAGATTGTAGATTTCTGATAACTACAACATAACCAAAACCAATTAAACCAATATATATTTTTATAATAGAGCGATGAATCTGATGGATTTAGCAACTGGTGGAACTGAGGAGTGCAATGAATCTGATTAAACACTAATAACATAACACAACAACAATCAAAAAGTAACAATTGTGATGAATCTGATTCCAATAAATGAGTTTGAAGATCTGGTTTGAATATAGGTCCTAGCAATTTTGAGAAACCAGCTGGAGTGCTTCCTTTCAGAGCCACTCCCCCAGAACACAGGACTAGCACGCTGGCTTTACCCAAAGGTCTGCCGTATTGTTGAAGACTGCAGTCCTGCCCAACGGGTGCACAGCCAGAGTGTGCTCAGGTCGGCAGGTAGACAGGTAGGTCTTCCCAACTGTTTCATTTGGGCTGAAAAAACATGATTTTGCTGGATTATTACCAGGCCGGCAACAGCCACAGTTTTAAGAGCATTTGATTTATGGATTGCTGTCCTAAACAAATTTTTCACTAATATGTCAACAAATGACATAACGAATACCTACCCTACCTTAATTTTGGATCAATACAAATATTGTAAGGGCTTTCAAGGTCTTAATTACAAAAAATACAGACAAACATTAGGTACTAGTAGTGATAGTAGTACAATTTTCTTAATCTAAACAATATATATTATGTATAATACTCACCAAAACAAGAACGCCCATGACGGTCAAAGGGCAGCGACATTCGCATCATGTAGGCCTATCTTACTACTGCTTGCTTAATTTTTAATAGATATTGGTATATACTGCCCCCTGTTGGTAGATAGCAATAAGTGAATTGGATAACAAAACAGTGAGCAACCAGCAGAGGGCAATCTTGCTCCCTGTTCGGTGACTGTGACTGTAAAACCTAAAATATATTATCGGTTAGGCCCTACTGTAATCTGTCAAAGTAATCTATAAATATATTTAGGGAACATTATTTTATAATTTTGAGAAATTGATATCGAATAGCAACTTGTTTCTGTAAGTTAGTGCCTTGCCAATTTAATATGAATTCAGATTTCAGTGGTGGTCCTAACCAAACCATAACCGCTCTAATGTCTCATCTGAATATTTAAATTCTTCATAGTATAAATCTTTGCCTATATGTAAGATGCAGGTAATAGGCTACCTTTCGGGAGCATGTCTAGTGTAACAGTCCCAGGGTGCGAGTCCTGGGTGGATCTCCTAGGGGCTTCTGGGGACAAAGCAGCAGCTACAACACGTCATGCCGGACGGCTGTCTGCAGGCTTCAAAGCCCCTTCGTTCTGCAACAGTACGGCCAGTGTGTGGTTGTCCTCCTCTCAGTCACGATGGCCCTCACAGATGGTGGATACCCACAAAATGCCATCCCATCTGCTGGGCATAGATGCCATGGGCAGCTTGATCAAACTCTCCGATAAGACCCAGCTGAATACCATGCCCCTCACTTATCACCGCTGTATGAAACGGTCATGGTCTATGGGCCTGATGCGAGGCCTTTATTGCCAACCTAATGAACTTCTTTATTAAGAGGAACAGTGTTTGATAGTGTGAGTGGGCACCTCTCATCAGATACTAGAAGGATGTCACGTCGGGCCTTTTTGCTGTGGGTTCATCACGTGGTTCCATTATGTGGTTGCTTGCGCCACACACAAACATGAAAGGAGCTGAAATCTTCATTTGAAAGTCCCCCTCTGATTTCTGTTTGAGATATAAGTCGGGAACCGGGAAGCGACCAGTCGTGTCTGGTCGTGATTTCTCTGTATCAGAATCCACGGTTTGAGAGGAGTCTGGTCTACTGAAGAGGTCTGCATAGGTTCACAACGAGGCCTTGATTATTCTAGCGGCCGGCTTGCGTCCATCTTGGTTCTTAACGCTTGCTGGCAGGAGGGAACTGAATGCGTAGTTCCCCCTCTCAGTTCCCCCCGCACAGCTTGTGTTCAGATCCAAGATGGAAGCAAGATGTCCCTGAAGGTCTGTTGAAGCCTGTAAAACACCAGGGACCTGTGGTAGATGTTGTGTCACATCACAGTGACACAACATCTGAGGGCCACACTTGAGAACCAGCTGGAGGAACCGCCTGGGTTTCTCGAGAAGACAAAGGCATAGAGGTATGGTTTGCCTTTACCTGAAGGTGTGGTCGGGTGTGTTTGGGACACCCAGTCATTGCTATAATAACTATTTTTGATCTGATTTGTACGATTCCCCATAAAGGGACGAAACATAGCCCATCAAGATTTGCATCATGCGATTTTATTCCGAGATAATATGGATATTTTTCATGACGTGTATTAAAAAACGACAGTGTTACCCCTAATGTTTTATTTGACCACGACCGATAAAAAACGACAGGGTTACCCCTTATGTTTTATTCGACGACGAGCTACAAAAAACGACAGTGTTACCCCTTACGTTTTATTCAACAACAAGTGTAAAAAAACGACAGTGTTACCCCTTATGTTTTATTTGACAACGACCAATAAAAAAAGACGGTGTAACTCCTTATGTTTTTTTCATGACATGCCATAAAAAGCGACAGTGTTACCCCTTATGTTTTAGTTGAAAACGACTGATAAAAAACGACAGTGTTACCCCTTTTGCCTTTTTTCATGACGACCGATAAAAAGTGACAGTGTTACCCCTTATGAATTTTTTCATGACGTGTGATAAAAAACGACAGTGTTACCCCTTATGTTTTATTAGTCAACGAGCGCAAAAAAAACAACATTTTTTTTTTTACGTTTTATTCAACAATGAGCGCAAAAAAACGACAGTGTTACCCCTTATGTTTTATCTGACAACGATACCCGGCGTGTTACCCGGCGTGTAGAGAGGCACAGATATATTTTGGTACTTGATTCCGGTCACTGATTCTGTCTCAATCTTTCAGTTTAATTTTGACTAAAACTCAAAATGGTCCAATGGGGTCAATATAAAGATATTTTAAGCACTTAATGTTGTTCAGTTATTCCAATAGCCAATAGTGACGATACAAATATGCTTGAGATGTGGAGCATAGTATATTATGCATTTCCTTTATTGCTAGTCCAATGATCCTACATAAAGTCCAGTGGACTTCCCCCCAGTGTACAAAAGAACAGCTGGTTTAATGTAATTTGAACCCCTCTCTGTTTATAGGCGCCCGGGCACAGCTTAAAGTCATTTGCTGATTGTCAACATTAATTAGGAAGCTCCAAGGACAGGAAGACCTCAGGCAGGCGAACGTGGTTTTCATGTATGTTTCTCATACCCTTTGTTTCCACTTTATTGATGGCATTCCACTAAGCCTAAGCTTGGCCTTAGCCAGTCCGTCTCTGAAGCTCACTCTAGTCTGAAGCTAACTAATATCAACCATTCCCCTTCTTTATATTAGATAATGTGTATGCATAGAATGCCGATTGTTGTTGACATAGCTCAATATATTAGTCAGGTCATTAGCAAAGCATTTACTTTGTGTTTTCATTTACAATCGCACTGAAGATCTAGCGTTCATATCATTGACCTTTTGTTGTCATAATTCATTGCCTACTTTTGACCCCTGTGGTTTCATTGAAAACAACCTTCCTGATATAACTCAGTAGTTAGGACTATGAATGGTTCATAACGCTTATTTATGACTCAAACATATGAGACTAAAAGACACAGACACACGTTCTTACTGCATATTTCGTGCATTGTTACAGACCGCTAGAAAAAAATAAAATAATCCACCTATGTCAATTAACCCAACAAATCAGAATTACACTCGTACGTAGTCCCTCTCCTCTGTGAATGTTCCCAACACATATACAAACAGGGTGGCCATGTCTGATCACTGCCTCAACCCCACCCTGTGCTCCCCGGACTCCGCATTGTGGCCAGGCGGTACTCTGGCAGGGACTGGCCACACTCAGGCTGAGCCAGCTGGCACTCGCCCCGCTCCTCCAGCCCTACCACTGCTCTTCACTGGAGAGTCCCGTGGATCTGTGCCAGCAGAAGCCAGCAGCACACACACAGCACGGCCTACCCTGACTGCTTCACTGACTGACTGATAACTGACTGTGTGTCTGTCTGTATGTATGTATTCATCAAGAAACGCACAAATTCTATATCTATGATTGTGTTGTTGTGCCATGTCTTCCCTCATACATGCCAAACTGAGGGAAGACATAAAAGGCGGGACTGAGGAGGAGGAGGCCAGCATGACAGGGCAGACATTCTTCAGGAGCAGACGCCGGGCCAAGCGAGAGGACCCTTGCCAAGGAAAGGACACAACCATGTCGACTGTGCCCTCCTCGTTTCCTGAAAGGCCCGATGGGAGAGAGGAGACTTGAAAGAACGGCTGGGCTGGG
Source organism: Merlangius merlangus (assembly GCA_900323355.1). Classification (NCBI taxonomy): domain Eukaryota; kingdom Metazoa; phylum Chordata; class Actinopteri; order Gadiformes; family Gadidae; genus Merlangius; species Merlangius merlangus. The sequence continues at coordinate 8,644 of OOFH01048949.1, forward strand.
GTGGAAAAGGGTTTTCAAAACGTTCCCAGGCCTCCCTGAATGAATTAAATGTTATTTGGTTAAACTATCATTAGTTGTGAATATCTATGGTCTGATTAGGTATTGATTGGTATTGTGTAATATGCTTACCACTTGGTAGAAAACAATGGCATTCATTTAGTGGCGATGCTGTGATTCAGCTGAATCATTGATTCATATTTTGCTAATAGATCTCATGACAAATGAAAGAGGGAGAGCTTCATTATCGAATGGTGGACCAGCCAGCCCCGTCCATTTGCAGTTCAGCAAAAGGAGGAGAGGCCGGTCTTGTATTACATGAAGTTTATTTCAGCAGCACACTGCTCAAGTTCTCTTCCCGTTTAGTCCTTCTCTTTCTGACTCTATCGCCATATCATGTATATGACCTCTTATCAAGCCATATTACATAAAGTACTGTACTGTTTCCCACAGTTTAAACCCATAAGTGCACATAAGGAGATAAAGGACTACCCTCAAGGAAGGCAATTGTGTGGCTAAGATTTAGTGATTGCCTCACCACTTCCTTTAGCATCGTTTTGCATACTCTGCAAAAACAAATTTTGCAAGAGAAGGCCTGTGTTATTGAAGATTCGCTTTGTAGCCTACTAACAAAACGTAGAAATGCATCCCAGAAGAGACTTGGTACCAAAGTGATTCTCACAACTGAATCTTATTTTAATAACCTCTCCTGTGTCTTCATCATTATCAAGATCCTCCCAATCATACAAAGATAAGGCATATTTAGGATACTCAAAGGTAGTTGTACCACATTTAATAAAACAAAAGGTTTTCTTCCGATTTTTGGGGACTTGTTAAATATTATTACAAAGCCTGGAATAGGGCTATGTAACCGTGTTATTGGGATCCAACGTGGGCCTCTCCATAATGAAACGGTTACACCTTTAAGTAAGCGCCCTCCCCTGCTCCGTGCGTAAACATTATTTGCTACCGCGCGTCAAACCTTATTGGCTGTCGATGTCTGTCTGTGGCGACTACGCGGAGATGAGAGAGGGCACCAGGGGAGAGCATGTGTGTACAGCTTGAACTTATATATTCGCCTCTCCTCTAGTCTACAGTTTCTCAACTTTCTTCATAAATATCTGATTTTCGGGGGATTGCGTCGAGTGGTCTACGAGGACCATCATGTTTTTTTGTCGCGGAGCGAGGCTGTCGCTGTCGCCTTTAGATCAAGCTTTAAAATCATCGGCTTTAGTGCCATGCACAGCAAACAGACCGAGGAACATAACGTGGACGTTACCTAATAAGTACGTTTTACATGATCGCCGTTCGCTGTCGACATCGATCTCTAATGTCGATTATTCAACTGTGCCCCGCAGCGAGAAAACCTACATTACTATCAAAAAATGGGACTCGTCGTCACCTTTCATAACCACGGACTTAACACGATTGAATCGGAAGGTAACCATTGCATCGCATCTCCACAGAAGCCTACCAAAAGTGACTTATGGAGCACATGGGGACGAGCCGATGCCTATGTTGGCTAACAGGTGCTCGGCCATGAGAGCAGAAGTAGTTGATCGTGGTTTGTTTTGGGATGGCGGGACGATCTGCAGCCAGCTCGGAGCCGCTATGACCGTGCAGACTCGAGCCTCTTCAACGGCGGCGGCCGCGAAGAAACCAGGGCAAGAAACCGGGGAAACGGACAACAAAGGGGTAAATGACAAGACACACACACACACACTCTCTCTACCTTCCTGGTGGGCTGTTGTTTGACTAACCCTGTAGTCTCAATTTAACAATGTTTAAACAGGTGTTGACTCCCACTAGGGGTTAAACTCATTGAGGGTTATCAAGTTCAGACATCCGTTTCTGGAAAGCAGTGGCGCCAGAATTGAACAGCCGACCGTAAAGTAGCAATAAGCAGAAGGACGATCAAGCCCTTTCTGCACTGCTATTCTCTAGTCGTTACGCAAGAAGCATGACGTCGAGTTGTCGTGTTACAAAACGAAAACACATGGAAAGCACTGTTCATACAAGGCACTTTGCACTAGGTATGCATAGGCCTACATGAAGTAGGAGTCGGAACAGTATCGCACATCCACATTCTACTACTGGTTGGTTGATATCTTATTCTTTCAGGGCTGGAACCAGAACTTATTTATGGTAGAGATGCTGACTGCTTTATGAAGAAGAGTCAAACAATGATGAAAGCCTACTAAGAAATAAAAGCTGGTAATAGTCTGTAAGGCCTAATAGGGCCCCGAATTATAATGCAATTATAATAAAGTATTTTATACAATGAGAAATAAAATCCTGTGTTTTAGGAGGAA
>OOFH01048966.1:0-10678 GCA_900323355.1 Merlangius merlangus
TTACAAGCCATTACCCTAAGAAGCAACAATACACAGAGCACAAGTAGAGACTTAACGTGCCATTACCCTAAGAAACAACACACACGCAGAGACTTTCTCCTTAAAAGAAAAGGATATCAGGAGCGGGTTTCCTGCGTTTGTCTGGAATGGGGACCGGATCATTCGGTCTTCTCCTCAGCTTTCTCGTCGTGTTGGGTTTCATCTCCATAGAATCTGAAATACCACACATTTATGAAATTACAGATTCAAGTTTTGTGTTTGTCAGTTAATAAAAGGGCTAGAGCATTTAAAAATGTCCTAATACGTCTATAGCTCTTTCCACAAATGAGTCACACCTTAATGATAGCCATGATAACGTTCATAGTTGGAGGCTTCAATTGGTTAACGTCAAAGAGAACGTGGGATGCCATTTCGCAGCAGAAGTAATTTTACTTCGAGCAGAGCTAATACTGCCAACACAGATCAAAACTATTTTAGGAAGGTGCTCCTTCACATCTTTTTAAGGCCAGAACAGGAAAAAATTAGGAATTTTGTTCAATCAGGAACACAGCCTCTCTGATCTCTCCACAACACAGGGCCCGGGATGGCATACATGTACTGCAGCTCTCTGCTTACCTCCCGTCAGCTCCATTGTCACTTTCTCATTCTCAATCATCTTCTTCTTCTCTTCTAGTTCTGCAATGAGGTTCTCCTTCAGCTCCACCTTCTTGTCATCAAACTCCTTCACCGCAGCCTTTTTCTCTTTGATGTAGTTCCTCTCCACCTGCTCGGTCTTCAGGGCAGAGGTTCACATGGGCCCACACAAGGTTAGGATTAAATTCACACACACACATTGACCAGTCTCATATTAGAATAGTTTTGGAGAGTGGTTCCATCTTCTCATTGAGTGACTTGACCAAAAATGTGGTCCAACCAGTAGCACCAGTACCATACATTATAAAATAATCAAGTGGCTGAGCATAAATTCTGGAGTATAAGGAGAATAGCCAATGAAGGTTGAGTAGAGTGCAAACATGTTTGCTTGCAAGATGCTTTTTTCCTTCCTCCGGATGCAACAAATTAATCAATGCAGCAGTCACAATGATGTTGTTCATATAGTCTATGAAAATGCACACTATTCCCAGACAGTTTGGGAGACTAACAATTAAAAAGTAGCATTGACAAAACATCATTACTTGGAGATATATATTTATATACTCTTCGATGCAAAGATATTTAGTTTCCCTGAGGGAAGCTGAATTCACTTGCCTATACACTAGCCACATCTTAAGAGGTAAATGTGGTCACCATGACTCAACATAAATTGTCTTTAAAGCCAATTCTATCTGTGAATCTAAGCTTGACCGATAAGTGGCCTCCCATTCTTATACAATTTCAAATTAAGCAAATCTAGAATTTTCTAAAACATCTGAGGTATGTGAAATGCAGGAGTCTTCAAACGATGATAATGATTACCTCAAGCTGGAGAAAAAGATCTGCAGGGAGAGAGCAAAACAAGACACTTTTGTTAACGAACATTGCCAGCACAGGCAGACAAATTCATGTATAATTTAAATCATCCTAGGTTACAGACAGGAATACGAGAATGTTTTCTAAAAAGAAAAAAACTTCTTGCCTGCATTGCGGAGCCTTTCTTTGTACTGCTGGTCCAGCTTTTTCATTCTCTTCTGGTACTCCTGCAGTGTCCCTAAAAAAACAGCACTTCCACTTACTACAACAAACAACACTATTAACCCCAAGAGTGTCAGAAGGAAGAAAAAGCTGTGGTCAGAAAACAAAACCGACGACCCAGCATCAATGCTTTCTTATTTGTAGGCGTCATCGGTCACATTCTTGTAATGCCTTTCAGTAATCATCATTATAAACAAATGTTGGCTGCTGTCCATTTCACATAAGGTCCATCGACTTCTTAGACTCAGGTCTTTTTTTTTGTTTGTTACCTCAATTAGCTAATCAACTGTTAATACACTTGTGTCATTGCTTCATGATAAGAAACACCAGTGTTTTCTAAAAGATCGCCAGGCAAATATAGACTATTTTAGGGCACTATGGTTCATATAATCCATAGTTACTATGGTTAACTATGGATTAAAGTAGTCATTGCTGCACTTGTCGTGTTTTACCACAATGCGTGTCATGAATCAAATTATATTCAGAACAGTTAAATTGAGAAATTATTATTTCAATCATAATTTCGCAGATTCCTCTCAGCTATGGGTATATTAGCTTTCACTGAACAGGTTTTTGACATGCATAAATCATTTACATCCTCAACGTATACACTGAGAAATCTAAATAAATGGCTAATGGAAAAACTTAAGTGAGTTAGGTTGAATAAGTAAATTGAGCAGTTACGAAGCAACTGAGACTTGGCAAACAAGCGTTATAAGGATTTATTCTGTAGTATAGAACATCTATATTAGAACATCTGCAACCACAGAGGTCGTTGACCAGGTAAACATTTAACACAATATATCAAAGGATCAATCATGACGACTTACACATTTAAAGAAAACAATATGACACTCATTCCAGCAAAACTCCCCATTCCTGTTGGCAACTCTATAAGGAGCAAAAAAGATAACCCAGAAATTACCTTCTTGTAATTGCTGTAACTGTCTTTTTAAGGAGGCCAGTTTATCTTGGTACATCCTATAAGAGAATGAAAGAACAAACTTTAATCATCATTCCACTAAGTCCGTGAGATATAGATATGTACTTTGTACTCCTCTGGGGATAAAATATGAAATGTATTGTTACATCTCTTTATTTAACTCATAATAGATAAAAACTCACTGCTCTTTAATTTCCACATAATCATCATCGTCATGCTTGGCGAGGTCGGTTTCACTGGCATCCTCTGTGTCTGAAAGGTTTAGCAACACGGACACATTGAATAAACAAGAGGACTACACTTAATGTTGCAAGTATTACGACGCATTCATCCATAATTTAACTTCCATTCAAACACTCTTCTAGAAATTCACACCCGAACATGTGCTCGCCAACAGGTTAATAGAGGGACCAGACCCACAGCGAGTATGTTAGGTAGGTGGCAAAGAAAAGCCGTGGATCAGATAACATGCGTGGCATGGCCAGGCTAATGGTGACGTACTGGTGCCTCGGACCGGTGGCTAACCTCACAAAATGAGGCACTGAAATAACCCACAATTCAGAACAGTAGCATTAAGACAAGCAAAAGCTGAAAGTACAATTTGACACGATCCTCTTAATCCTTAAACCTGACATTACTGTTAATGTGGCGCTCGTCCCCTTCGGCTTTAACTTGGATGTCAAACGTCTGCTGCATGGCGGAACTACTGACGGTCCTTCCAACTGGTCCGTGTCTACTTCACCCCGTCACAGTGGCTGCTTGAGGTAACTTAGCATCGGAGCATCGGCGTCGCAATGTACGGACCAAAAAAACTTGCCATTCAAGTTCAGCTGCAGCAGCTAAGCTAATGCTAACTCACAGAGACGACAGAGAATAAAAAGGGTTCAGGCTTCGTGTCAGCCTGACCCGGTAGCTCTGATCTGATAGCATCGACGCGTTAGCTTCAGTTAGCGCATCGCCATGTTAACAGGCGAGCCGGGCGCTGTTATTATCCGTTTGAAAAGTCTGGTCAACCACAGCTGTTCCGGTGGCTCTGGGAGGACGGGGAGGAAAATGTCAAACCTTTCAGCGTTGTCATCCTGTCTTTTCTGTCCTTTACCCTTCCACTCCCAGGTCGGGTATAGTGTACTGGTTGGAAGGGCAGAGCTGGACCAACTCACCGCAGGGCTCGGTGACCTGTCAGTGTTCGCTGTTAACGACGTTACGTCGTAACCAGCCGGTACCTCAGTACTATGGTTAGTTACTCATAGTTTTGTACAGTCTACGGGTTACTATGGAGACTGGTTAGTTGCTGGTATAAAACCGTCTATAGGTACTATGGGGGACTTGTTAGTTAGTATAATAAAACAGTTTACTTGTTACTATGGGGAACTGGTTAGTAACTAGTAAAAAAACCCGTGTACCAGTTATTATGGGGGACTACTAGTTATAAACTAGTATAAAACATTCTACCAGTTACTATGGGGAACTGGGATAGATTCTAGTATAATTCAGTATACGGTTTAACAAAGGTCACTGCTGAGGTGAAAGTATACTGTATACGGTTACTAAGGGGACTGCCTAGTTGCTAGTCTAAAGCCGTCTACGGGTTAGAAACGGGGACTGGTTAGTTACATACAATGGTTAAAGGTTCTCCCTCCACATTGCCAATTGAAAGACTAGGAGGTGTTGCAAATACCACGTTTTACTATAGGGTATATATATATTCACGACACACGTTTATACATAAGAGACAGACGCTAATCCACGGGCTGGAAGTCCGACCAGAGGTGCTGCCTTTAGGGCTAACATTAAGACAGCTAAACGTAAGGCTAACAGGAGTTGTACTATTTATCTCCCAGACAGCTACCTGTAGGGCTAACTTGCTCCCAGAAATTGCATCATTAAGCTCCACACGGAGCCTTTCTGATTGTACGTCGCTAGAAGTACACATTGTAAACTATTTTATTAATTAAACGTTTAATTGCTGTGATTCAAAGCTATATTAGGTGAACGGTGCTCTATATACATCTGGACATCCCCAGCAAGTAGACCGAGCCAGGCTGGTGTTTACTCTGCTCTCTTTTCCTTTACCTTCTTCTGAGTCTCTTCCTCTGAAGCTCCTATCATCCTCCTCCTCCACACTGTCGAGTTCCTCTTCATCGTTATAATAGTCTACCATGGGTGATAGCAAAGTTGAAGCCATTTGTTTGCTTGTGAGATGTAAACAAATGCAAAAACCCAAACAATCGATTTGTGTTTTGCAGCTTGGAACAGCGCCTACAATTTCTAGGACCACCGATAACAAAGCTGCCCGTCGATTTGCCTGGATAAAATGTTAACGTTCACAACGTTAATGATAGCAATTCTCTGATGTATATCGAAAACTTTTAGAGTATTGTAGGATGCATTATTTATATGATACAATATTACAGTTTATTTTAATATTAAATAAGAGTTATATTTTAAATCTCTACAGGCATATATTTGATAACCACATAAACTCTGGCCTATTTCTTTGTGTTTTTGAATCAACCTAAAGGGAAAAAACGATGTATCGTAATGCTTAAATTACTAAATTAAACTGAATTAAATCAATCAATCCCATCATATTTACTATACGTGTATCAATTGTACAGTTTCTTATATAATTGAACCCTAATGTGATAAGTAAGTAGGAATGAAATGCATTGCTATTCTGACTGGAAGGTGAACTCTAGGGCTCCTGATAACGTATTTTATTAAGTCCATTATATCCATCAGGTAGGCCTAGAAATCGAACTGGACTCTGAAATTGCAAGGAAGACACTTGGAGTGCATCAGTATTAGTTTAGTATGTATTACTTGTATTAGTTTATGCATTCACAAAGACCAAATTTCTAAGTTCTCGGATGATCCCACACTGGTGTGACGAGAATTCATCCAATAAATCAGCAATTAGGCCTACCTGATAACTACTAAGAACAGTTATCGGCCAGGTGTGTAGAGAGAAGTGTTTGTTTAACTGCTGCTTTAAATACTACCTACTCTGTTAGCCTGCCAAATAACAATTTGACCCTTTTTGGATTGTCTAGTTTAGGGTTGGTTCTGTTTAAGCGACCAAATGGTTATAAAACACTGTTCTATGGTTATAAAACACTGTTCTTTCCTTAAGTATAAGATACCAACTGGATGTAACATACTGCTCTTTCCTTAAGTAAAACGCATTAAAGGGTTATAAGACAGCTCTTTCCTTAAGTATAAGCGACCAAAGGGTTATAGCACACTGCCCTTTCCTTAAGTATAAAGGACTAAATGGAAGACACTGCTCTTTCCTTAAGTATAAGGTGCTAAAGGTGTCATTACACACTGCTCTTTCCATAAGTATAAGGGACAAAGGCTCATAAACACACTGCTCTGTTCTTTGGTCATTATAAGCGACTAAAGGGTTGTTACAGACTGCTTTCTCCTTTGGTCAGTATAGGGGACTAAAGATTAATAACACACTGCTCTTTCCTTTGGTCATTATAGGGAACTAACACACTGCTCTCTCCTAGGGTGAGTATAGGGGATTAAAGGGTCATATGACACATTGCTCTTTTCTTTGCAATTGATTCAGAATCTTTCTCCTAGTTCAGAAGTCTGAGCCATAGGGACATGTTTTTCTCATTCTATATATGGTTAAGATTGTATAGTTCTTTAATAACCATGGCACCAGATTCAACTTATCTTACCCACAGTTTATTATTGTTGCACTCCTTAGATTACGCCTTTGCATTTGCATATAAATCGGTGAAGGGAACTTCACAATGCTTGATTGAGGTGATGATGAATCATCTGCTGCCTGATGTGACTTAAGGGCAGCCATAATGACATATTTGAGGAAGTGGCTGGTTGCCAAAAGTTTAATTGCCCAATGTGAATGAGATCAGGATCCTCTCGAAATGTAAGTTCTTCAAGGAGTCAAATTATGCTCTTAACTAGTACGTAAACTGTATCATCCACTCGCTGACTCTGATGATAGACACAAATAACAAACCAAAATAAGCAGGATACTGTACATTTACCTCTGCAAATAACAAGGATTTGATTACGACACAAGGGGGCACTAGTGCAATATAGAATCGTCTATTCCAAAGGTAACATAAATCTATTTAAGTTTAAATACAACTATAAAAGCCGACCTCCATTAATGTAGAAATTATTCAAATGAAAAATGTTTCCTATTTTCCATAATTTAACTACTATAGCAGAATTATTTTGCAACCACTCATTTACAATGTTTTTCTATCATGTTTCCATTGGACAAAAAATACTCTTCTTAGCCTACGTATGTTATGATCTTTATTTTTTTTTTAATTTGATCTAAATAGACGCGCCGTGTCTCTTTGCAGGCTGCTACACAGTCCAAGTAGACCAGTATACTAGTAGACGCAACTTATTTCCGCCTGTCAAAGTAGCTGTCAAACAAACCGCTTCGAGCAGCTGCTGCTGGAGGGACGAGGAGCACCAGGAAGTCCTGACTACTGACAGCACTTCGGAAAGTCACACCGACATCTTCAGCGTTGGACTAAATGTGTTGGATAGCGTTCGTTTTTCAACAGCTACACGAATTTAAGTGGTAAGTGTTTGTTTTCCGACCATAATACGAGAATGGGTTGCTGCTGTTCTGCTTGCAGTCTTAGTACTACTATTGAGCCCTGAACCCCTCGCTCATTCACAACGACACTTCCTCGTGGGTTCAACGAGGTACGCTTTGTTCAAACTAAAAGTGCCCAAACCGTATGGTTTACATGTTTTTTAGTTTCAAGTCGTAGCACGCTACCTTGCTCTGCGACGGGTTTTAAAGCGCACTGTTGTCCACATTCTTAAGTGCTGCTTGTTTTACACGTCCGTCCGATGCCGTCCGCTAAGTGCGTAGTGTTGGTTTCACTAAAGTACTGTTGGACAGCTGAGGTCTACACCTGGACATCATCATACACCTGGACATTGAAATCATATTTACATATTTTCCTTTATAGTATATCCTGATATGTCGCTTTGGCTTCACGGTTAAGCACAGTATGCCATTGACATACTGTTGTCGTTCATACCGCAGGAGGTACATTTAAACCAGACTGTTCCCGACGGGTTATCAAATGTGTATCATAACATTTTGTATGATGGGTTATCTGTGTATCATCACATTGTGTATGACGGGTAACTATCACATTGTGTATTTTACCATCACATTTTCCATGGCGGCTTATCATTACATTGTGTGTGACGGGTTCACATTGTGTAGGTGTCTGACGGGTAAAATCACATTGTCTAGGACGGATTATGATCACATTGTGTATGTTATACTCACATTGTGTAATACGGCTTATCATCACATTGTATAATAGTAGCCTACTACAATCGCCACACGATGACTCGGTGATGGTTACTAAGGACATCATGTATGATGCATAAGGACATGTTCAATAAGGCCATGTATGGTCAATAAGGATGTATCGGCCACATGACACGTCGTTAACCGTTTTTTCCCTTTCAATGTAGGCCTATCTCGTTATTGTGATCAGAACGATTTTCCTCCACTGCTTGTTTCAGGTCTCTCAAAATACCCCGACTTGGTTCGTTTAACATCATAGTCCCAAATACAACAATATACCTTCAACCTGCACTTAATTTAGGCTATACATTTGTAAAATATTATCATTATTATATTATTATTTTTGCTCCGTATTGTATAAATCAAATGTAGGTTAACGTGACGCGCTGAAAATGACAGATTTTGATCAGAGTACTGAAACCCAATCTGGCCAAACATGATGTCATCCTCCAGTGTGTATCGCGCATGAGGAGGAGCTGACAGCCGCGTTCTGTTTTTTTATTGTCACAGGATTTGATATGAAAAAAAAGATTGTGTGCATCCTCAGAACTCACATATATGCCATAATGTTCATTGTTACAATGTTTTTTTTTAACTAATCATTTGGGCTGAAGTATTACGGCATAGTATTAAAGCAACGTGTTTGTACAAGAGTAGGTCATCTTTTATCAACTAATCACCTGAAGACAATTTACCACTCGGAGTAAATACAATAGGTATGTCTTTCATTTGTTCTGTGACTTTGATTATTAAAAACAGTTGACTATGCATAAATAAGGGGATAGCGTTTAAGACACTTCATTGATTGTTTTCTGTGTATTTATTTACTTCTAGTGTTGAAATAGTTGATGAATAATGTATGAATAGCCTGGGTCTATTTATAGACTGTAACAAGATGCTCACCTTTAGAACAGCAAATATGAGCAGATTCATAGGGACAGGTAGGAGCTTCTCATGACACACTTCTCAACACCAATGTGCTATTCATTAATCTGCACAAATCCCATCAAGAATAGGTTGCCTGTTTGCCTTTGCGTTTGTGTGAATTCACGGGAGCATGAGGACAAGGGCACATCAGATGTTCTTGACGACGGTCTGATTTGACTGTCAGAGAAAATAGGACTGGACTGGAAGACGGGTCCTGCAGTAGTCCAGAATCAGAACATACATGAATCAGAGCAGGAGGAACACCACATTCAGCACCTGGACTTCACTGAACAAGGCTTTGGTTAATCTGATGCTGGATAAATGTGGACCTATTTTGGAACCACCTCACTTCAGAGGTTCCTTTTCCCAAAAACTTTGAAGGGCGTGAAAAAATCGCAAGAACCGAAAAAGTATAACTTTGGAGAGGTTGTAGATGCAACCAGTGCTTCCATGGACCCTGATCCATGGGAGGAGTCTGATTAGCTGACAGCCTTGACCTCAATATTCCTGACTTTGCTGTTGTTTTACAACTCTTCTTATGTAATGCAGAACAGATTGAAGTGCCAAGTGCCTAGAAGATCAACGTGCAAATACAAATGACTACTGGAAGTGTTGGAGACCATGTTCCACATTGTGGTCATTTACATTTAGCAGAAGCTTTTATCCAAAGCGACTTAGAATAAGTACATCTGTCATAAGAAGTGAAACAATATATTGCTGTCAGTACAGTAAGTAATGGTCACTGTTCTTTACAGTATGATTTCTTTCCAAGATCATTCCCCCTGGTTGTTGGCCTGGATGAGGGTCATTGATGTCAAAGTTACTGATTTACAAAGTGATGTTATTGAATCCATGACAGAATAACAGTCCTTCTGGTTGATTGCCAGGCCTAAAAGTGGACCATTATTATTTTTTAACATTTAACATCTCATTGTAACAATATGTTCTGGAACTAAATGCACAATTACTTAACTACTTGACTATAGTAGCAGTTGAAATATATTTGTTGATGAAGCCTTTGCAGGCTTGTGATCAGTGTCAACCATAGGACTTCAGAGTAATGTTGCAATGCGCCTCAATCCTCTCCAAGGAAGGTCTTGTATTCGTCTTGTCTCCGCTTGTCAGCCACGTGACAACAGGCCCACCTTTTGGAGAAATAGAAGAGAAATATAAAAGCTGCTTGGGTTTTTCAGCCAGTTGCTGCAGCAGTTAGTTGGTTTCGTCAAATATTAAAGCGCTGCTGTCAGGCTTAATGCTCTGCAGTGATCGGGTTTAGCATGTCTAATATAAGAACGCTGTCTGAGTTGGGGAGACTTATGCCTAGACCCCCGTTCCCCTGTCCCCTTATCGTTGCTCCTACTCAAGCAGATGTGCGGTTCACCCGTACGATTATTCAAGATTTTAAAAGACTGGGCTGAGCTGCATGGTTGTAAGATCTGAAGTTTACCACTGAAGGAACACAATTGTTTGGCTAAAGAATAGTGTCCATAGTGTCCTATAGTGTCCATTCGATTATTAATAACATGTATGTCACTTCACGCAATACACTATCTATATTTACTTGTGATTATTAAGGTAGAATGTTTTGTCCTTATAATGTATACCTTAATGTCTATACAAAATATATCTAAAAGTAGACCTTGAACTCTATCTTCTGTGAAATTTTCTGAAAACGGGACAAAGAGTTGATTGTTTTTGCCTACATCTTAAAACACACTAGTCAGTGTGTTGTTTGCCCTTCATATTAGGGAAACATTTTTCCTGAAATTAATTTGGACTCTTAATCTGGCCATACTTTTGTTAAC
>OOFH01049044.1:0-10390 GCA_900323355.1 Merlangius merlangus
TTCTTTCCTCGAAAAGCTAATTGATTAGCCGGAAAAGCAAAGGCTTGTCACCACATCGCTTTCATAAGTGCAAAGGGAACGTATGCCTTCAAAGTTCTGTGAGCACGCTAGTGCTTACCATTAAAGCTCACAAGAGGTTTTTTCGCTAAATTGTTTTGTGCTAATTTGAAGTAGTACTCTTCAAACGAAAGCGTAAGAAAAATCATAAATGCATGTCCCATTTATTTGATGGATCACGTTTCTGCTCTCCAAATGGCTCGTCGCAGTTATTCCGTAATCTGTGTAGAGGAGGTGTTTTACACTGAGCAGGGACATCTGGTTCATGAAAGGACTATGGTGTAGGTGTGGATGTGTGTGTGTGTTTGTGTGTGTGTATGTGTTTGGGTTGTGTGTGTGTGTGTGTGTGTGTGTGTGTGTGTGTGTGTGTGTGTGTGTTTGCACACACACACACACACACACACACACACACACACACACACACACACACACACACACACACACACACACACACACACACACACACAGTATGCAAATGACTCACAATTGTGGCATATCTCTTGGGTAAATGCAACAAAACTACAATGTTACATAAATAAGATCAATGTTAAAGCAATTTAAATTTTGACGAAAAGATAGCACATTACTAGACACATGCATTGCATTAAGTAACGTGAACCGCCCAAACACACGCGGCTGAAGTTACAGCACAAAGCCAATTAACAGCTAGACCGGTCGTCCCAATGTTAACAATTATAAGGCTGGGAGGGTAGACGCTGTTGGATGAAGATGCATTGAACATTGGCAATCGAGGTCAAATTAATTGTAATCTGGAGTGATGCTGACGATATCCTGTGACCGAAAGGTGTGACATTGATAACACTCACAGAGCATGCATATTGTTCATCACCGTGTGTCTGCACAAGGACACGAATTCTGGTGTGCACACACACACACACACACACACACACACACATGCACACACATTAATTATTTACCTCGAAACAAGAAGGCTTTGCTGCTGTTGTGTAGCCCCGCGACTTGGGTAATTCCATAGGTGGCATTAGCCAGGTCAAGTTCATTGATGATATCAATCTGGTAATCTTGATCTGATCCAAAACCCAAAACTGTTGAGAGAGGACGTCCAACAACAGTGTGTAACTGGCATGATGAAGAAGTACATACAGACATATTGCTTTGACACATAGCCTACAGTTTATACAGGGAATTCAAATTGACATTGTTATTCATAAAATGTGAATTATAGATGTGCAGAAGAAATAGCAAGTATACTCCCGAATTGCTAATGATTAAATAAACGTTCATTTTTGTTTGGTGTGTGTTTTTTTTACCATGCCAACACCTGTTTTCCTCATGGGCTATGTGCGCTATGCGCAGGAATAACCCTGCAATCTGCAACGCACAATTTTCGACCTTGTTTCAGTGCAATATAAGAGTGTAAATAAACAGTTCGTTCTAATGTGTGGTCGACCCGCTAAACGTACAGCCTGCCTGCGCGCAAAGACGCAGATCCCCGGGCAGAGAGGTACCCCAGCCGACCAGGTGTGGACTAAAACCAGAACGCCATCCCGGGTGTCAGCTGAACGCCTGCGGGACTTACCAGGTTTTGTGAGGAAAAAAAGAGGTATCAAAGTCACCAAAATATCCATTTGTGTTTGTTTGTTCTGCTGTACAGTTTCCCTCTGATGCTCCCGATGCCCGTGCGCGTAACCGGCAGTCCTCCACCGTGCCCGCTGCGATGAGACTGAACCTCGGCGCTGAGCTCCACGGTGCAGAGCAGCCGTCCGGGCCGTACCATTAAACGGAAGGAGGGGAGCCCGTGGTGCGCTACAGGATGATCTTATCTCAGGACAGGGGTGTACTCGCTACTATGCCATAACGCTGGTGCAGATATGTGTTATTTTCGACCTTGATAAAGTGAGGATGGACATGGTGAAGTTAGGGTTAGTGCGTAACGCAACTTTGGTCCACGCCACCCCCTTAGTAGACAATGCAAAGGTCCAACTCTGGAGGTGAGAAAGGCGACCCAAATAAAGTCAGGAGAATAAACGAAAGGAGCATGATTCTCTGTAATTAAATGGGTGATATCATGCTGTTTTCGACTTTACCCTTTGCTTTAGTTATATGACTTATAGAAACATCTAAGCTCGAGCCAGGGGGAGCATTCGCGCTACCGAGAATGCCCCTCTACTAAGTGCGTGAAACAGATCGTTTGCACTCCAACTTTTACTACTGGAGGCCTGTCGCACCAGTTACTCAAGTTACTCAAGTGCGCATGTGCCCAGCGCGAATATATATACACCGCAAGCACGCACATGCGCACAAACATACACGGAAACGCATACACATGCGCACACACTAAAGCACGCGCACACAGTCACACACCGCACGTCAACACAAAGGCAGCGACACATCCACGGAAGCGCACACCCACACACACGCACAGGTAAGACGTTTAACGGCCCCGCCATCGGCACAAGCTTAGGTAAGAACCCACACGCACATTCACACACTGCGGCGACACTCGCCCAGGTAAGACGTTATGTTTTGGAACATAACGGTTCCGCCGTCGACAAAATTCTCCTAGGTAAAACGTTCTGTCTATAGACTATATAAATTGCGATAAAATAAAGGAAGAGACAATTTCTCACCTCGACAAGCAACGGTAGGTCGAACATTTTGTCATATAAAAACTGTTAAATTCAAACATTGCGCCGACCGGCATATCAACACACAAGCGAGGTGATCTTAAAGAGACAGTGTCCCTATAACACAACGAAAACAGGTAAATAACACAGTAGGCTATGGTGAATTATGTCTATAGAGTCGACCACAAGACTACACTTTACTCTCCTCCTTCAGACTCTCGAAATGTCTTCACACTTTGTTGGGCAAACTTAATATTACTCTCCTCCTTGAGCCTCCTGAAATGTCTTGCGATATTGATATCCCACTTTCCCCCCTGCGAATTGTTTTAGTTTTCTTATGTTTTGTGTGGATGCTATGTGTGACTGTAGGCTACTACTGCCTGTCTTGGCCAGGACACTGGAAGAGATTTTTAATCTCAATGATGATTATTATTTTCAACTAACCAATAGTAGTTGCCTTGCATTTTAAAATGTCAATGCACTTATCAGCCCTGAATAACAGTAAAAGCTATTTAATAATTGATTTGCATGCATAGCATACTACACTTTCCATTGAACAATTACCCCTGTTAATTACTAGTTTCCGTAAAAGTGTGACATCTGAGGCTGTGAGTGGATGGTGCTGAAATTCAGAAATCGCGCCTACCGGCTACCCGCAATGTTTACAACTCTTTGTGAATCCGCCGACACTCACAAAAAGCGTTCGACCAATCACAACAGAGTCGGCTACTCAACGCTGAAATTGAACAGGAAATAACAGTGTGAGAATAATAAGGGGTATTTTTAACATACAGACATGTAACCCTATTCTAGTAGTACCCCCAAATGCAATTATTAACCTCTAAAAAAAAAAGCATGTTATGGGATCTTTAAGCTAAAGACATTACATTTCAAAGGGCATTATATCAAGACGTGGAACTTATTGGGTCCTTTTAAATAACCCGTGCACCTTCCTTTAGCGCTGCTGAGAAGTACCTTTGTTGTAATTTAGTTGATTAAACGGCCCGTCGTGCAGAACAAATGTTTAGCTACAAGCCATCCAACAAAGAAGCTAGAATCCTCCGAACCCAATCATCTCCCCCACGGGAAGCTCCTCCATCAGCTCCGTCTCCCAACTAGGCCTGCCGCGATAAGCAATAAATCAATGAATTGCGCGATTATTTAAAATGAGTGATAATTTTTGCCAGCCGCAATAATTTCCATTCACACTTTTTTTTAAATCATTGCTTTATTGGCCTAATCTGAGAATTAATCTAGGCCATAAACAGAAATATTATAGGCCTTTATAACACGGGTCTTCTCAATGCCGTGGAACGCTCCTTTCACTTGCATGGGTAGTAATCCGGTAACTTGTTAACCCCAGCGTCTTCGGTTGCTAAGCAATGTCAATTGCTTAGCAACCAAGCTAACCCGCAGACAGTGCGGGTTAGCTTGTGTTTATCTCATAGTGTGTGCGTCCAAAAGGTGTCTACTCTTTGAACCGTAATGGGCACTGGCCAGGTGAGTGCTAGACCGAGGGACGATGTTGGAATTGCTTGGCCATTTCAAATGGTGGGAAATTGCCAATGCTGGTCGTAGAACATTAACTTATTAACATATTTAGTCAAGGGGGAGGGACGTGGATCTTGGTGGAGCTTCTCATAGCTGCGTGATGCATGTCCCTAACGCCACGGTGTTTGTGGATGCTAGCTGTGCTAGGGGAGAGGATAGTGTTGATGGCTGCCTTCGAAAGAGGGTTGAGCTTCTAGGACTTGTATATTATAATGGCACTGGCACATGTCATATAGACCATCACTCATTATGATGCTCACACTCAGTGAAACGTATTGCACAGTTGACGTGGGTCATAACCATGGCGACAGCGCCTCCCCCTCAGTGACCCTCATAGACCACTCCGCACCAAAAATCTAATTTATTCGGTTTTCAAATGGGAGCTGAAACAGGGGGATTCACTACACACCTACTGCGCGATGACCTTGAAAGCAAAGAGCATTATTTGTTTTACTTATTATGAGCCCAGAAAGGCCCATATGTATGGATTATTTTTCGCCAAGGATGCATTTATTCAGGTTTGATTTCTATATTTATTAATGTATGTATTGTACATCCTTAGGGACTCAAGGACTTGGGTAGGTCAACCATCATCCACGCATAAATGCATATCGTTATATCTTGTGTACATCTCTTGTAACCTAACTTGGCGAGAAAAGGGAGAAAAGACAAAGGCAGAGCAAGACAGTCAGACGTAGAAATGCAGAAAGGATTATCTTTCCAATTTAGTATCATTGTGAATGCTGCACATTTTGATGCCTGTCATCATATGCCATTGGGATTTTAGAAGTCGTGCCAATGGGTCCCTCTTATCAGGCACCAATGGTGCCCGATGCAGCCCCATCACAATTTAACTCAAAGAGGGGTCCCGAAAATCATATTTTCCATGGATCTTAACTTGCCCGACAGAGATGGAAGCCAAAGTTTCCCGTCTCTCTGGGGCAGAGTAGGACTGAAATTAGACCCGCGGGAGACTTGATGATGTATTTTCAAAAAGAAGATAAATTGAATCTAACAGTGCCTCAATTATACATGAAGGCACAAAAAGTGTCTGTCTTTTTATTAGTCATTTTATGAATTATTGCATTTTGTTCAATGTGACCAACAGGTTTTGCTATCAGGACATTTTCAGGTCAAACCTATCAAGACATGTTTAATAGTATAACAGAAAGTACTACTACCACCATACTTCTGAAAAGTGTACATTACTTCGTTATGCACATTGGAATGTCAGTGTTTTACATAAAGTACACATTGTTGCCGAGCTATGTAGATTATGGTTCTTTGTACACTCCCTTTAACAACGTTGAATGCTATAGGCATGACCTTGTGGAATCTAACAAATGCTGTTTTGATGGAAGGTTTCCATGTTCAGGCGTAGAATACCAGAGGGAAATGAGAGGTTGGCAACCCTTGTGATTGGGGAAACCACAAACCCACAGAGGTTTCAAATAGGCCTGCAGCAGGAATTGTTCTCCTGACCTTAGCCTCCAGTTGCTATGAGAAGTTTAAAAAGGTACCTTTACCATATGCTTCACGCATGCTGCTGCATTTTGATACCGGTTTTCTTTTCAAACGCTTTGAATGTGATGTTGATCCAATTTAAATTTGAGGGCAAGATTTTCTGCCGTAGCTGTTATGGATATATTTATACACTATTTATGTATGTGTTTATTTACGACTTCCCCTTACCCATATATATTTCTTACCACCAGTTTCAATTATATTCAGCTTCTGCCTATCACACCTGATGTTACCATTGGAGATCATGTCGTACATCTTAAACTCAGTGCTGTTGTCTTGTGGAAATAACACTCATACTATCTTGCTTCAGCACATTACAATCCTTCCGTTGCCTTGAATGCTTCCTACAGCAGGTAACATCTGCACAGATCATTGACTTCACCCCCCTTCACCTTGCTGTAATGAGCGTTGACAAAATCGTGTTGACTGTCAAATGAGCCCCGTTAGCTGCGTGTTTTCCCTCCTGAAAATATTATTTATTTTTAAAGTGCTTTACATAAAATGTGGTTAAACTTCTACACAACTCTCTATAATTTAATACATGTGGGGAATGCAAGCTTTGTTTTTGAATATGGAGTATCAGATGCTGTGTGATTCAAGCTTTGTCTCACAGCACACCTGCTCTTCTGAAAGAGCTACGGTATATGATGCTCTTGATTCAAATGCCTCGTTCACATTGCCGAGAAGCTGGCCCAAATCAGATAGTATTTCTCATCGGTGACTCAGATGTGCTTTTCTTCAAAGCAGTGTGAACAGCACAAATCCCATTTAAGCTGATCTGTCAGATTTTCATGTGGGCCATATGTGGTCCTTATGAGAGACAGGCCAGATTTTTTGCAATGCGAACTCAGTCTTAACAGTCATAACGGAATTTATGTGACTTTAGTTCCACTCTAGATCGACATTCGTCACGTTTTTGAATCATTAAAATAACATTTGTTCTAAGGAATTGAACCGATTTAGAAATGAAAACGTTCAGTTGATAAAAGAAGATTCAGCAGTGTGAGAATGTCCTCACTGTGGAAACAATACTATAAATAAACACTGACTTCAGTGGCCTCAGTGTTTAGCTTGTTGCGTGCTGCATTTGACATCTTTCTTATTATTATTCTGCTGGTGTGGGTCAGTTCTGACTGTGGCAAGTTCACACTGGAATCCAATATTGGCCACATAGAAAAACAACCAAGAAAGGAAAAATATCTGCGCAATATATCCGTATCGAACACTGAGGTGAGTAGTGTAAAGCCAAAGTATTGTATGTGTAGTATAGTAGTTTAGACATAATTAGCCTGGCTCAACATGTGGAAAATACATTACTGGCTGAGGATAATGCACTGTACATGGAAACAAAATGAGTGAAAACCAAAGATCCAAACTATAATAGAATTGACTTGTGAATGCATTGGATTTGTATGAGAACGTTTAACTTTGGAAAAGGAATCTATAACAGTATCTGGAAATAGATATAGCAACAATTTAAAAATATTTGTATGTATGTGCATTCAAGCCCATTAAAATACAATATATACAATCATTAGTGCTGTCAGTTAAACGCGTTATTAACGGCGTTAATGCAAACCAATTTTAACTCAGTTAATTTTTTTATCGCGAGATTAACGCAATTATTATTATTTTATTATTATTTTTTTCTTTGGCTCAAAACAAAGAAGCAGTAGCCTGACCGCTATGTTCAAGGCAATATGTTTGTATGTTCATCGTTTAATTGCACTATAGGCTTTTTTTTGGATCGTCCTGTATATGCCAATGTTGTTATCAATAAAATAACATTTGCACAAGGCAAGCCGATGCACTTCTCCATGTTGATAAGACCGTTAAAATGAGAAAAAATAATGGGACAAAGAAATCAAGGGATATTTAGCATAGAAAAAAAATTGCGACTAATCACGATTAATCGTGAGTTAACTATGACATTAATGCGTTTAATCGCGATTAAATATTTTAATCAGCACTAATAATCATGTATAATATTAAGAAATATATATTTGTCAATGTTATATTCAGGAAAGGATTTGTCATTCCCACATAATGATTCCAGTATTGTTAATTTGTTACATTCTCGTAAAATGTAGTTTCCAAGAAATCTTTTTTCTCTGTGTAAACGTTCCTAATGAGTTGAACCATGAGAGGCTCTCAAAGGCAGTTTAGGGAGATGAGTGATATAATGTATTGATAGGGTTCATGTTTATTTGATCTGAAACTGTGCCCTCCACGCTGTCTGGTGAGTGTGCAGAGTAGCCCAGCCATTCTGACTTCTGTGGGCTCAACACAGGCAGCCAGGACGTCGAACGCTCTCCAGCTGTTAGCACTGAAAGCCTATCATCACCCATTAATCATAGTGTTACCACACCGTATCACACAATGCCTAAATTAGCAGTTTCACACTAATCTAATCCCCTCCCCCTTTCCTCTCAACCCCCAGGTATTAGAAGAGCGAGTTCTTCATTTTCATGCTCCGATTATGCTTACCTTTGCAGGTTAGCACAACCGCTAAACAAAACCCTCGCCTCAGAGAAGCACCTATTGACAAGAAACGCGATGGAGAAAAAAGGGTTTATCTCTAGACGAGTTATCTTTCATAGGTCCGTAAATGTGCTATAACTCAGGTGTGGAGACTAAACAGTGTTTAGGCCTCATTGTGGCTCTCCGGCTCAGCTTATCAGTTCTCCGCTATCAGAACCTGCACACTACTCCCAGGTCCATCCCTCAAAGGAAGGCCTTCAATGACACACGGGGGAAAACAGCCCTTTAACGTCGGCCTCTCAGCTGAACCTCGCCTCTCTCAAGAGTGTCACCTCCCCAGGATCCTGATTAATGGAGTCCCCAGAGAGGCTTTCGTAAAAGACAAGAGCTTCTGCCAAGTTGTTGGGCAATATCCCGTCCAGTACTGTATGTCAGCATAAGCTGCTCCAACACGATAAACCACAAACCAGGCAGCAGGCAGCGTTTGAGGCTTGTGGTTCTCCTATAAACAGTGTATGGGTCACGTGGAGTGGTGGTGCCTGACAATGATTGTGCTCAACCGTTAAGGGAAGGGAAAACATTGTTGCAGAAGATTGTTTTTCTTTTCTCTCCTCCGAAACCATCCTACCAACTATTAGAGCAGAATAGGCGATGGATTGTATGTTAATGGCTTCCAGTCAAGTGCTCATAAAAGATTTGACCCCGTAGGTGGTTATGGAGTGATGCTCGTAGAACGACATTTTGTTGAACGACGGGGAACAATTGTCCCAGTTGTTCTTTTTCAGATGCTTTGACAAATGTAACAGCACTAATCAACGGCACGACCTACTTCTATACCCCGCAGGATCACCTCAAAAGGCTGCACACCGTTTCTCCCCACCAAACCTCAACGATACATAGAAGTCAGCAAATCAGGAGGGAATGGCTGCTTACGGCAAGAACGACGCAAAAACAAAACACGCCAAAAGATTAACAACTATTTTGGTAAGGAAGAGAGCATTGAGGCAGGAGTCTGTGTTACATAGCAGTGTGTCTGCATAGTATCAGGGACCCCTAGTGATTAGTGCATGTATTGCTCCGTGTCCCACCGACTCAGGAGGTGTGTTTGGATAGGTTTTGATTTGTGTCGAGATTGTTGCTTTCTGCTGCTGTTTCCAGAGAAGTGTCCCAGGAGCAGCGACACGCACCTGTCAGGAAGGATGTCTTCCCCGGTAATGGAGGGCACACAGTCCGTGACACAATTGGCTTAACTGAATACTATGCTGTCCCAGCAGCGGACATATTTTGCCCTGAGCAAGAGAAATACCGTAAGATATAACAGCTTTACATGGTATATGGTACCTGCCTGCCTGCCTGCCTGTGTCTGTCCGTCTGTCTGCCTGTGTCTGTCTGTGCCTGCGGGCCTGCCTACGTTTCAATTACAACATGAAGACGTCTTTCATTTAACATCTACGACACACCTACCGACAGTGCAGACATAAATACACCACCTGTGTTTAAATTCCAAATGTATTTTGCAAATATTTTGTAATGAAATAACTAAATACAGCACACCACAGATGGGATAGTTAATGTATGTACAAACAAAACAACTTTTATACATTGACTCAATAAATAAATGAATGTACTTTAATGAGATAATATATGATACAGTACAGGATTTTAGATTGTACATTTATAATTCAGTGATGGGAAATACGTTTCTCCACATCCCAGTACATTGCTTTGATGTACAATTCCCCTTATGAGCCAAATACCACCGTTTCACTTATATTAATCGCTTCAGAATAGCCGATTATGCTACATAGCATCATCATAAATAGTATGGGGTTTTTTTTACTGCTAACCGGAATGCTATAAGAGGTAATAGGAAACTATCATACTGGGTGTTTCATCTTATACATTATTACACAACAAGAACAGTGTGGCCAAGAGGTGTTTCAGAAAATTATGCTGCAGAAGTGTTCTCCTCACTAAACAAGCCACTGGGGTTCCGTAGGCTATACATGGCCAAAAGTGACAGTTGGGGCATCAAAGCCAGTTCAACCCTCCAATTAGAGCGTTCACACCCCAGAGAATCTGTTGATGAGGGAACACTGTTCAAACACATCCAGATAACGCCTCCAATCCAAAGCCCAGAAAGAAGTGTGTTGCTTTTGCCTTTCTAG
>OOFH01049084.1:0-13494 GCA_900323355.1 Merlangius merlangus
CTCACCGTCTTTCTCTCTCCTTTTTGTTTGTACCTTTTCAACGAGCAGACTCCAGGGGTCATGTTCATCCCTCCAATTCCCATTAGAGAATGACTTTGATAAACGAAAAATGGAATGTACTTTGCTGCATTTCTCCCCCACGTCTTTTAATGTACTGTGGGCAGGGCCAACGTCCCGTTGTGACTACTACTGGTTTGTACCTTTCGCTGTGGTCCTGTCCTTCTGCTCCACGAAGGTCTCTGCTCTGTTCAGCTCCTCAAACCGTCACAGCCGTAGCTGTGCTCTTCTGCAACAAAGCAAGTTTTCTCCGGCAGTGTTTGTAACATTCCCACCTGTGGTATGGCTCCGTACCTAAAATAATAACAAGACGACAAAAGTGCACGCACAGACGTGGGTGGCTGTACAAGATTGAGTTTGGTGGTTGTGATAGTCACCCAAGGTTATGTTTTCGTTCTGTTATCGTAAATATATTTTTGATATTATTGGAAACGTTTAATTTGGTTGTCAAACTTTGTAAGGATTATTTTGTGTTTTTGTCATTGCATTCATGTCAAACATCAGATTGAACTAATAGCTGTGTTTGTAGGATGCATCCGGTTGTATATTGATTTCAAGTGTTGCCCTTGGATTAAACTGTTTTGTTTTTCCTTTTTGCGTTCTATATACTTTTTTGGGGAAAAACACGATGTGCAAGATTGAGCCACTCCTAGTTAGTAGCAGGAGACTTTCAGAATTCCAAAAACTCAATAGCAGTCCTCTGTCCACTCTTGGCAACTGAGTGGTACACAATATCAGTTATAGGGATGTGATATATTGATAACATTATTGAATCACTATCGATGAGCATTGTCTACAGATATGCCCAGGTCCTTTTAAACAGCTTTAACATCCCCATCCGAGAATAATTCAGTCAGAATATTTGCAGGGGAAATTGTCTATCAGGTCAGGTCATTTTAAGCTACAGCCTTAACATCCCCATCCAATAATAATTCTGTCCGAATATTTGCAGGGGAATGTGTCCATCGGTTTTGAACTTCTGTCACAATTAATACTAATGATATTAATGGGGATATTATTTAAGATTAGTAACTAATCTACATTATTTAAGATTAACTAATCTTTAATGTAGAACGTTTTTTGTTTTTTTTAGCTACATGTCATTAATGAGTGTATCGTAAGGTTCATCCATCACATTTCTGTGATAAACAGTTAAAATCATGTTGTACGGAAATATGGGAAACCGTTTTCTGTGTACATGTCAAGTCAGTCCGGGCACCATTTTCTGAGACAGAACCAAGAGACCAACTCAGGCGATCTCTAAACATGGCTCGTTCACCAGTGTTCAACATGGTGTGAGGTGAACTTCAACTTTTGCCTAGTAAAATAATTTAATAAATTATATTTCTACATCTCAAGTTTTTTCTTATCCATTTCTAATGGGCTGTTTTGGAATCTTATTTAGAAATTATTTTCTATTTAAACATACATTGGTAAAAGACCTAAAGGTTGGGTATGGGATTTGCGAAACGCCAGCAGATTTTGAAATTACACAACTCAAATGGTCCTACCCCCTCTCCTTCAACGCTGACTCTGACTCCACCCATTCCAAGGACATGGACGCGCAATCATGCACGAGCGCGAACACTGATGCGCGACAGCGAGCCATTAGCTAGTTAGCTCGCTCCAGTAGCTACCGCAGTATAACAACAAACAGAAGCTTGCTCTGGGTCACGAGCTTTGAGTACGTGCACGAAGGGGTCACGCACGGGGAGCGGGAGAGTGCAGTACGACCGTTTGATTGACGTACTTACTGTCCAATGCCACTCGGTGAGTCTGGAAATCATTGGCTGGAGTTTTTCGAGCCCTGTCTGTTCCACAGATGATTGACTTGTTTAATTTTCATGTCAGTACTTCTAACTCAGTGGCTGTAAGTGGGTTATGATAAGGATTTCAAGTAATTTTGCAAAAATGGCCGAAAAAAGAGAATTCCATACCCAACCTTTAAATAGGGGTTTCTGATAAGACATTGGAACTACATTGAACCAAAGCAGAGTAGAATTTATATAAAATGGCTCAGACTCTGGGTATTTGGAATGCATAAAAAAAATGTTATGCATGTTATGAAGCCACATTTCCTTCATCATCAATCAAATCTCCTGTTTCATATTTTCCAAATAATCTAAACTGTGACTGTCCACATGCCAATTGTAATTGTATAGTATAGTATGGATGACTTGAGGTAAATTGCATCTTGCCTTACGGTAATATTGCCTTTTTTTCCCGTTAGCAGAGGTTATTTGGCCTTAAACACAAAGGGTCTTTGACAGACCCATAGCTGGTTTATTTTGTTTTGTGCCCCGATCATTTACAGGAGCGAAACATAAAAGTTGTGTTAGTCGCTGCCTCAGACAATGCCTGTTAAAGCAATCCCTCAATTTCCCAGTGTATTAAAGGCTTGTTTTTGTCTAAAGTCTTTGCCTGGGGGCTGACAGAAGTGATTGTAATGTCTTTTAACTGACTACATAATGGATGGGGTTGATCATCTGTCTCTATTATTGCCATTCTGATGAGCATTCGAAGCTATCAATGGCATCTTAAAGGAGAATTTTACCGGTGGAGACTTGAATCTGTATTGAAAGTGGATCATGCATGTAGTCGAATAGTAACATAAATTTCTAATTTGGTGACTTCTTCACCGAGAAAATGCAGACAGTGACTTTTTGGCGCTTGGATTGAAGACAACTCCCACAATGCCAATCAGCGTTCACTCCAGTAACATAACATAACAGCCAATCAGCGGATGACCCGCACAATTTGGATAAAACAGCTGAAAAAGAATACTGTGTCGGACACGGGTGCGGGTTGGACGCCTGAACAGTGCCGGTCGGTCGCGGGTTTGGCGATGCCAACGAGACTTCTCCCATGCTGGATATGTTATTAAGGAGCAGGGGAGTCAACTAAAACCGTCCACAGTGGATGATGTGCTTGTTTTGCACAGTAATCTAAAGCACCACGCCAAACATTAGATACTGTAATTCTAATGTTTTTCTTCGGGTGCGGGTCGGGCGTCGGTGTCAATTTATAGCGGAAATTAGACCCGTGTATTGATTCTCGGCCATGGTGGAGAAGGAATTGGGGGAAGAAACATTGGCTTTGACTCTATAAAGTCCAGATGTACCACGACTTCAGATTGATTTGGAAGGACCAGAGACGTTGGAGAACCCGACGCAGTCTTTTATTCATAATATCATCCAGAGGTGCACACATCTTTCGGCCGTGATATTATATTTTATCATTTAGTTGAGCTCCAGGTCTCGCGCAGGAGCGCCTGGAGTGTTCTAGAATATTGTATAGAACACAGCAAAAAGCTGTGTGCACCAGATGATATTATGAATAAACGTCTCTGGTATTACATCATTGCTTCTTTAGTACTTGTGTGATCTGACAGTTACACAGTAACGTCAAAAATCGTATATATGGGGTCAAAAATCTTACCCTAACCCTAACCCTTTATACCATACACCCCTAAGTCCCACCCACTGGTACTGATCTGTAATGTGCTTGTAGTTTTTTAGAGCCCTTCCCCCTCTTAGACTTCCTGCTTTAAATGACGCAAAAATCGTCATTTCACGTATTTTAAAGCAGAAAGTGTTAGAGGTAAATACGGATCTCTCCCGTCTCAGGGTAAAATGAGGGAATGATGCAAGACCATTCAAAAAAATTACTGGGTTTCTAACGATACAAAGCTTAATGCAAATGAGTGAAGTGTCCCTTTAATGCCATTTGATGTCCACATTATAGCCTTGTTTCCTCACCCTCTCTAGGGCATGTTTCCTCACACCAATGCTTTTTTGATTAGTCAGGAACAATAGTTCATCTGGGGGATGTTTTACTGTGACTGGATAGGTCTAGGATTGTGTGGTTGTGACATAGGTCTATGATTGTGTGGTTCTTATGTTATAGGTCTGGGATCATGTAGTTATGATGATAAAGGTCTAGGATTGAGCGGTTGTGATGTTATTGGTCTCGGGTCGTTAGGTTGTTTTGTAGGTCATGGATGGCATATATGTGTTATATGTCTAGAACCGCGTGGCTATGGTTAAAGGTCTAGGATGGTATGAGAGGCCATAGAATAGCTCATACTTCGCTCAAAACTATCATAATCCGTCACATTCACTACCATACTCTATCATACATTATCATCCTCTCACACACACAATATCATTCTCACACACTCACGTTAATACTCTCTCACACTCAATTTCATACTCTTCTTTCTGACACACATTATCATACTCTCTTCTCTCTCTCACTCACACACACTACCATAATCTCTCTCATTCACTATTATACTCTGACATTCACTATCATATTCTCTCAAACACTATCATAATCTGCTCTATCATACTCTATTCTCTCACTCACACTATCATACTATCTCATATGCTCCATTTTTCACCAACATGTGTGTCTGACCTTAAACATTGTGTCTTGTGTTCAAAACGATGGTAGTTGACTTCCAGACGTTTGTACAAGGTTTATATACAGCCCTCGGCTATCTTAGGAACACGTTTGAATAGAAAGGAAAAGAAAATATCAACTCAATGCTTTTCAGAGTGAGAAATTCACTTTTGACCATAACGTGTGTCTGACCTTTTATTAAGTGTGGAAAATGCATTTCAGAGCTAACTAATCACTTTTTGACCATCATGTGTTTCTGACTGCGTCATGTGTTCAAAACAATAGTGCTCCACTTCCAGATGGTATAAAAGTGACGTTCACACCAAAAGCGAATTTTGTGGCCTGTGACCCGACATAAAAAAAGATATCACCATTTACAGGATAATTTCTTTAATTCGATTTTCAATTATAGTCCCTCTCCATTAGTAGATGTTTGGTTAGCTGTCTAATTTGACAAGACTTGGACGTTCTCCACAATATAAACTAGCGCTCCAGTTAAACAAAGTCATTTGACAAAACATACCGCATAGAACAATTCAGAACCACAAAGTGACATATTTAGTGACGTCAGATGCCGTCAACTCGATCTGTTCCTGCAGTTTCCAAATCAAAAGCTAAAAGAAAGCCTCTATGTTCATAGCTCCCTCTGATTAGATCTGGAAGTCAGAAGTAGGCCTAGATGATCTACCTGTATATATTGTAATCATATCACCTTGCCACTTGTTAAAAAATGCCCTTTTTTCAAGGTTCATAATAACAGCCGAATAATTATTTTTTATAACTTGACTTAATGCCAACAGTGACATGAATATTTTTCTATAATCCATGAATAAATGATGAATAGTCATTCTCTGCTTGGATGATCTCTACATTTTGTATATGGATTTTAATTTTATTATGTATAATTTTCGCTTTTGTTAGTTTTTTGTCTCATTTGGTATTGTGAAATTATCTTATTACATTTTTTGTTGAAAGTTTGCCAAATCATGGTACTGGATTATTGTCATTGAGGAAAACAAAAAAAAAAATCACATTATTTATCAACCTTCTGAATCTGACTCTGGTTGTTTATATGACCAGGGAGACAGCCGGGTAGCCGAGTAGCAGCGAGTCATAGCCGGGTAGTAGCAGCCTGCAGGTCCCTGCTCTGGCTACTCAGGCGCCTCAGGTGTTGCAAAGCATTTCTTTCTCTTCCATTTCCATGACGGAAGATGCTACAAGAAGATGCTTTACCAAGCTTTCATTTCCGGACAGATGCTAGGTAGGCATACCAAAACAAGGCCACCCCGTTGGCAAACAGCACTCTGAACTAAAAGAGACAGGGAAACATGAGAGATGCAATCAAGAACCTTTGGAATTTAAATATATTTATATGAGGTCTCTGATGCATTGTTACCCTCTATTCATTTTTAGATAAATTAAATCCAGACACCCTTTTAATGTGAGGCTTATGAATTATTTTCATTGTTGTGTATGATTTTATCTTCTTTTAGCTTATCATTATTTTAATTATACTTACATAATATAATAGTTAGTTTAATTGTAGAGGTTAACTAATTGTCTGGTTGTTTTGCCTCATACAAGGTTTTAAAGATATATTTGCATTACATTAGTAAATAACACTTTTGTCTGATATCATACCTTATATAAACCTCATTTGGATTGGTCAACATGCATTTCCATTCATTATGAAGTATCATGTAATTCATGTACATTTACGGCTACCATTTTTTTCTCCATGAACCACAGGTAAACAATAAGATTGTTAAAAAAAAGAAAGATGACACGCACCTGGACAGGTACAAAGTTGATGTTGATGAACTGAAAAGGTGTCCACACTTTCCAGTTCATCTTCAGAGCTGTCCAGTAAGTATCTTCCAATTTATTTTGTAGGTCGGCCAACCCCTTTGACTGAAATGACCAAGCAAAAATTAGTGAAACATGCCCTTCAGCGAAATTACAATTGTAACTGGACAAAATTATGCATAAAAAGTCAAAAACACACAAGAAAGTGAAATACAAATATTTATAATAAAATTAAATGTTCAATTAAATTATGTGAATATTTATCCACTGTACTATGGCTTCTGTATAAATGAGTAATAGTGAGATTCAATAAGGTATCCTCCCCCAATGCAATGATACTTTTGACAGGAGGCATGACAATTATGGCACCAGCCCTTTTGTCAGTCGAGAAAGGGTTATGGAGGTCTGAACCAGAAGAAAAGTAAAGAGTAGAACAGACAGCATTGTATAGTGTAGGCCTATTTATTAATTTGGGCTAATAGCTTTCTAATTATGTATAGATGTTCCACAGATAGTTTTAGGGAGTCATTTTTGCCTTCAGCGGTTGCATTTGCCTTTATAAATTGTAATCTTTTAGACTTTGGCAGCCATGTTTAAAAAAAATCTGTTTTAAGACGGACAATAACTGTCTTATCACAGTGTTATACTCATATGAGTATTGAGCAAAGTACTAATCTCCTTGAGGTTGTGTGCAGGGGTGACAATAGATTCCCCGTTGGAGACAAATAAAGTGTTTTGTATAGACCGCCAATACAATTATAATGCTGCTAATACAATAATGGAAAGTTCTGCAATGTCAGATAAGCAACTTGCAACAATGATCTTCCAAGGAAGCATGTTTCTCTAAAGGATAAAAAATGTTGATAATTCATCGTTCAACATGGGTTAGAATGACCCCCAAATAGCTGGCATCAGTCCAGGGCTTGGACGACTAGGCCTACCCACCTCCAGGGTGTTCATCACCAGGTAGAAGATGAACAGGAAAACTGGAGCAAAGATCAGGCGGTCTAGTAGAAGACGCTTGACAATGTAGTAGGGGTCTGTGGTTGGCATCCACACCTCCATCAGCTGGTAGAAATAGTGGCTGAGTGGCCCCGTTAGAAACAACCTGGAACCAATTGGGACATGTCCGTCCTCACTGTGATTTGTCTTTCTATTTGATTTCATGAGGTCCAAATCAATAAATTCAAGTTTGGTTCAATGTCATACATCGGAAGGTTAATTTATTTTAATTAAAATGCATTGTCGACAATTTACCCAAATATTGCGTAGCGTGTGGCTGCTGCTCTGTTAATCTCTTTCATTGGCTTCCCATTTTTGGCGTTTTTATTAGCTTCCAGGAATTGAGATAGAAGGTTTCCTAAAGAAGAAAGTATCCCGCTGAAAATAAAGGTGCATAATTATTTTTAAAGCAAAGCATAAATACCAATAAAAGTAAGATTATAATATGGATGTTTTTTTGTAGGAAGACTGATTGGACATCCTCAGAACGGTCCATAAGGTTAAAACCACTAAGTACACAGCGGTAGGCTACGTCATAACCTGAAAAACTGCTAAAGTAAACATTATTCCCTATTTATTTATTTATTTATGTGTCATGCTTGTAGAACACTCTTTCTCACGGTTTGAAACTTCCGCCTGTTAGTTTAAGATAACTTTTCATAATACAAACACGTGTGGCAGCTGAAACTCACTTCCTAATAAATGCAATATTAATTAATAAATTACTTATTATGTAGAGTACTGACCTCGTTACAGATTTGGTAAGAATTGGATATGTCTTCAGTAGAAACAAATATTGCTGAAGCAACCGAAAAGGGATGCGAGCCTCTCTAATTGGTACACTGGCTACAGGCATTGTCAGGTATTTATCTAGACGCGATTCCTAACTTCAGAAAATAAAAGCAGTTCGAAAAAGAACTAAACCGAGTTGCATGCAGCCAACTCTTCCGTGCTCCCGAATATATGTACGTAATGGCGTCACTCCAGTTACGCCCACATCACGTAAAAGCAAACAATTCCAGTAAGCTCTACCCATAATAAGTTCGTAATGAAAAGCAGAGGCTTTGATTCCATTTCAATCCAATTTCCACATTTCAACTTGAAATCGTGTTGCTTGGTCCTACCAATGCAGTTTATTTATATGATAATTGAAAGAGTACGAACCCTTAACTGCACTGCTTGATTTTCGGCTTGAATTGATGCTAGTAACTTAAAAAAGGTCTTCAAATATATAATTTCTTTCTGCATAAAAACTTATGCAGTTTACATCAGGGAAAATAGGTTAATAACAGTTTAATATACTAGTATCTATGAAACAGCCTGGGAAAAAACAATCTTTAATGTACAGAATATATTCAATTTTAAATAACAATTTTGTTCACGTTGTGAAAGTCATATTGACCGAACATGAGTCAACTTGGCAGAGTGGCAAAGTGTTTTAAGTATCTTAAACCGACCAAAAACGGCATCACTCCAAAAAGGCAGATGAAAGCTTATAGATTGGTTTGAACTTGAAAAACTGTATCAAATATAGTGTGATGTTCATCTTAAAACAGATAACAGTATAAGGCAGCATAAAGAGTTAGAGTGCTCTCCAGTTTATAGGCTCCTTCCCAGATAGTTTCAGCAGCCCGTTAGCCTTCGAGAAGTGCTTACAACCAAGGAACCCGCGATGAGCAGACAAAGGAGATGGATGAACAGCTTGCAAGACATGGTGACGTTTCTGGAAGTCAGAAGTAGATTTCATTTTTCATTGGTTTTCGTAAATAACAGAGTAGAGGAGCCATCTGTAAATTTCTTCGGACTGAGAACATACACAACTCCTATTCTTTCTAAAATATATATAATCAGATTTAGAACAAATGCGAAGGCAACATTGCAAAATTTACACAGGTCACATAAAATAAAATGACTCAATATCACTCACCACTCAATACATAAAAAGGCAGTAGGGCAAATAATACACCCACCCTGTCAATGGTCGCTCCCTTCTTATGGGCGTATGAGCCCCACAACAGGAAGACCACTCCTTCCCGGTTGACGCTCAGCCACTTGATCACAGTGTCGGTGAAGGTCTCCCAGCCCCTGTCCTTGTGGGAGTTGGCCTGATGGGCACGCACTGTCAGCACCGCGTTAAGCAGCAGCACCCCTTGGGAAGCAAACACAACCATGGTGGTGAACAGACTCTGGGGCTCCGTGCATGGACAAGGATGGGCCGCAAGAACAGTGTGGCAGTTGGAGTAAAGGCTGTTTGAGTGGACTATCTATAGCCATGGAGAGAAATAATCTTGGGGGACACACTCTGGAGGAGAGAATGCACGCACACGCACACACACACACACACACACACACCTTCTTAAAACCGTACAAAAATGCTACCTTGTTTTGCCCATCCGCTTAGATCTCCGTGTCCAGGATGCTTGAAGCCATCAATGTCGGTACACAATTCTTTGTATATGTTCACGAGACTGAGACCGGAAGCACAACGTTTAATATAGGTCACATCTCTTGACATGATCAACAAGAGGTTAGAACACGCCGTCTGGGCCGCGCTATCCTCTCATGTTGGACTGAGGGCAGACTGGACACTGCAGTGCCAGCAATCCCCTCTTGTAGTCCAAAGTGATATTACGGGACGGTACAACCCAGTGCTAGCTAGGCTAGTTGCCAACTTTAGTACATATCTCTGCAATACATATCAACACTGTTCATAAGTGTATGTATGCATGTGTTATTTACCTGGGGGGAGGGGGAACTGGCTGTTCCACACTGAAACAGAGTCCATGTGCTTGGTTGGGACCGTGGTAAGGGTCCTGGCCTAGAATCACTACTTTCACCTGTACATACAAACACAGAATGTGTACATTTGTGGGGATATGGTGATGTGTTTTTGGTTTTAGGACCTTAGCAGAACTCGTACATTTTATTTTCAATGACTATTCAAAAACACAAATTTCAACAGTTCCTGCTTAGTTTCTCAATAACGGTTTTATAAAAAAAATCAGTTCTGTCTTCGACAGAGCAATTGCATGAGACAATTTCACCAAAGATTAATAAAGTATTACGAAACCAAATATGGATGGGAAAGAGTTCTAAAACAGAAAACTAAGCTGTCTTGTATACAACGAAATCAACAGATAAATGGACCATAAAAACTCGACCAGTCAGAATGTTAACTTGCATCTTGAATGTCACACATCTCTGTCCAACTGAACACGTGTTCAGCGGGTGGGTAGACGGTGTGACGGCTCCTCTCATCAGCAACAAAGGACATCAACTATCAGAGATAGAGAGAAAATAGCTGTATTTAATACTTGGCACTACCAATTACGGGTTGAAAAAAATGTGGTAAGAGTACGAATATTGTCGTCCATGTTACTTGTTTGAAGTATGGCTTTTCAAACTCTGCAGCCAGCTCTCTCCTCCAAGTCTCTCCGAAACCTGCAGGCGTTCGTTTTGCTCTAATCTTGTCAAGCGCTGCCTTCTTATTTTTTGCCATTCTTTCCAGCTGCTCAACTGAAAGCAGTGGCGATAACGACTTTTGTTCCGCATTTGAGGACTTCAGTTTCTTCGGCGTTATCTTCATTAATTTAGAAAAACATAAAGTTTGGGAAATAAGTAAACCTGGTAAGACCCGACTTGATGATATGCATCTTTGGCCTAACCCTAACTTGAACAACATATTTGCAAGCGGATGTACCAACTAATCCAGCCTTCTTTATAGGTCCATGATCCAGCCACGTGAAACAAACGAGTCACAACAATGACACTTGTGAGCAATGCATGTTAGCACTGAGCAAAGCAACACAGTACATCCCTCAAACACATAATAGTATGACATCTGAGTTTTGGACAAGTATGTTGTAGTACGTTTATATATTACTTTCGAATATACAATGTATCAATGTATAACATGTATAACATCAAACAACATCAATGTGTAACAAGTATGCTTAACATTAAAAAAAAAAGTAAACACGCTCACCTGAACTTCTTCGGCATGCTTTTCATTTTTACCTAATTCCTTTGAAACTCTCTTTTTTGAAACTGGTGAGAAGAAAGAGTTGATATGCTGTTGACCAATCATTTTTTAAACGTAGGGCTAAACCGACATGCACAATAACGACGTTTTTCCCTTCGCTAACCAGTGTCAAAGTACTATCCTAAACCATCCCACACGCGCCAATCTCAATAGAATGTGGTTCCGGGGTTACGCCGTTACCCGCCATAAAGTCTGACCCCAGGGGTCACTGTTGCACATTTTCTGTAACATGCGCGAGTTTGAAGCGTAGACAAGCATGAAGTCTCTCACGTGCGGAAATATGCACGGCATGATGATGATGGATCTTTCTTTCTTGATACAAAAGTTTATATTTATGTGTGTGTGTGTGTGTGTGTGTGTGTGTGTGTGTGTGTGTGTGTGTGTGTGTGTGTGTGTGTGTGTGTTTGTGTTTGTGGTTACACCTGGAGTTTGATTTCAGAATGTTCCGGACTTTGTGGGCACATAATTGCGGGACAAAGTTCACATGTAGGCCTAGTGCCAAATAGTGCTGCTGATGTGCGCGTGCGTGTATGTTTGTGTGTGTGTGCGTCTGTTGGTTTGTGGGTGTGGGTGTGTTATAATGAATATGGGAATGCTACCATAGCTGTGAGAGTCTGCGCTAACAGCCAGGTAGGTGATTTAGTCACATGCACAGTTAATTGGATGGATGAAAAGGTTGGTGTGAAGACTTTGGGGGTAGAATGACAGATGTACGGTTGGTGGATTTGGGTGTAGCACCTAACGGGAAGGTGGAGTGAGAGCGAAAAAGAGAGAAAATAAAAGGAAAAAGTCTTCCTCGCCGCAGGCGGTGGCAATACACACAGAAACGTCTAAATTAATTTTGCAGTCTTAATCCAAGGTGTTTCTCTCTGTTTTTCCAACCCTAACCAAAGTTTGCCGTGTCTGGAAACCAGGCGTCCCCTCGTTCAGCCAAAGCCCCTCTGTAGTAGCTGATTAGGGGCCGGGGGGAAGCAGGTTTTAAGATGATTGAGGTGTACCGCTTGACCTTCCCTGTGGGGGCCATCAGTCTCTCAGTCTCTCTCAGGATCAAGCGGTTGACACATTGTCTTTAGATCTCTTTGTGGGTTTGATGGTAATAATTCCACTGCCCAAGATGTCCTGCGGAAGAGGCACCGAGGGGGAGAGGCGTCTGCCAAAGTGTCCGCCGCGAATGTCCCCTGGAGGCAGATCAGAGGTTGTCACTTGTCCAGCCTTCCGGCCCTTCAGAGATGACAGACCTCCACTTAATAAAGAAGTCTGTTTGTCACTTTGATGCATTAATACATGAGTTGCTAAGCAAAGTCCTCCGAGGGCAACCCGAGCCATGCAGTGCTGTTAATTTGTCAGATTCGTCAAGAGAGTGGGGCGAAAACAAGAGAGGATGAGAGAGAGAGAGAGAGAGAGAGAGAGAGAGAGAGAGAGAGAGAGAGAGAGAGAGAGAGAGAGAGAGAGAGAGAGAGAGATGCCAGGGAAGACCAACTGAGCTGAGCTGCAGCTAAATATAATCTTATCAGTTGTCACAGGGCTAGGATTAATATTAAGAGAAACACAAATGCTGGCTGGATATATGGATGAATGCATGGAAGATAGATGGAAAAAAAAAATATATATATATAGCGATAAATAGAAAGCTAGATGAATGATAGAGATATTGATAGATGGTTGGTAGGTAGATATATGGATACAGTATAGATAGATAGATTGGTATAGATAGGTCGATAGAAATATAGATTGATGGATCGGGTGGTTGAATGGACGATTGATACATAAATCATTGTTTGTTTACAAAATTAATATATATTCAGATCATTTATTGCCTCTGGCTGAGCAGAGCAGAGAGCCCCCGAGTGGATGGTGGAGTAGGGCTCTAAATATAGGATGCTGCACGATGTCTTCTGCTTGAGCTGGAATTCACTCAAACAAAGATCAGAAAAAAGGAGAAAAGAGAGAGGAGAGGAGAGGGGAGGAGAGGAGAGAGAGGGGAGGAGAGGAATGGAGGGGAGAGGAGAGGAGAGGAGAGGAGAGGCGAGGGATATGGCTACATTTAATTAACATGTGAAGAACAATATATTATCTCAGGACATGAAAGACCAAACGGTACAAGAATATGAAGAAAAGGGATACATCAAAGTTCCACAGAGGAGATTTTGAGGGACCAAAGAGCATATTCAAAGAAATTCAGA
>OOFH01049170.1:7073-18410 GCA_900323355.1 Merlangius merlangus
TCACTGTTTTCAGAGCCAACGCTGTTTGTGAGCAAACCTCAGAACCTGAGGGTCCTCCGTGGCAGCGACGTGACCTTTGAGTGCGGTGTTCAAGCAGACGCCTCCACCCCTATCACCACCACCTGGCTGAAGAACAAGCGGCCGCTCTCGCTGAACTGGAGGTGTGCCTCATACCAAACACATGAACTTAGAGGTGCAGGGAGTAGAATGGAGTGACAGGGAGTGGAAAGGGCTTGGAAATAATGCAAATAAAAACACAATAAGTCGTGTTTTCGTCACCGTAGAATGAGCCCTTTATATCGACATAGGGAGGGGGTCCTCTGACAGAGAGCACCGCCATGTTTCTACAGAGCACCCAGACCACCCAGAACAGCCCTAGAGAGGAAGCGACCAATAATTGTACAGACTCAATAACTAAATACATTCATACATCTAGCAAGGAACCACATCCCTTCATGCCTCATCACTTGTCGTAGAATAGGTGATAACATCTTTTTGGCGCCTAATGGCACCTTTGAGGTTGCATGAACAGACGGTTGCAAACTACAATCTCAACGCTGATTCCACAAACTCCTATAGCTGGACCTTTGAAAATCCTTGTCAGTCTATATGTATTCTAATTTATTCTGAAGTATAGATATCATTTATATATATATTTATTATTATTAATTCATTATTTATATTAATTATCTTAATTGTTATTTTAGTATGGTCATAATATATTGGTGTAAAACAGTAACAACCAGTAAACCAATGGCTAAAGTAATTCTCACTGTACCCTATCCACAGGATCTCCCTAGAGGAGTCTAACCTGGTCATCACCACCGTGAACAGTGCGGATGACGGCGAATACACCTGCAGCATCAAGACGGAGATGGACGAGAAGTCGGCCTCTGCTCGCCTCATGGTGATGGGTACGGCGTGTTTGAGCCTCGAGACGTGACCCAGTGGGCGTCAGGTTAACAGGTCCTAACGCGACGTCTCCTCCTCCCACGCAGACCGCCCCAACCCCCCGACCAACCTGCAGCTATCAGACCCCCACGAGCGCAGCGTTCGGCTCAGCTGGGTGCCCGGGGACCACAACCACAGCCCCATCACAGGTCACCGACCTCATGCATGGCCTCGCGCTCCTCCTCCAACCTTCAGCCAGCCTCTTGTGTTTCTGCCCGAGGCCCCGCTGCAGAATGAACCGAGACGGATCTGTTCATGGGGGAAATAAAGACAGAATAAATGAAGAGTTTTTATTAACAAGCTTAAAAAGTGCCATCGCTGCTGAGGATTACCTTGATATTGCACAGAATGCAACGTCCTAACTGATCAGTCGGTTAATAAGTCAGAAAGTTAATAAAAGGCTTCATCCTCCCCTACTCAGAGTACCAGGTGCAGTACGACGAGGACGACTGGCTGCCCGGCAAGTGGAGGAACCTGTCCACCTACCCCGGGAACCTCAACTCGGTCATCCTGCAGCTGACGCCCTACACCTACTACGAGTTTCGGGTCATCGCCGTCAACGCCATCGGACCCAGCCGGCCCAGCAGGGTGTCTTCACGCCTGCAGACGGGCGGGGCACGTGAGTTTAACGTACCCACCCGGGGAGCACAGAGCAGAGGTGAGCTGGATCCATAATCACTCCCCTTATCACTCATCTATGTGTCCGGTTTTCCCCTCCAGCCCCGGACGTCATTCCCAGGAACATCCGGGGAGTGGGAACATGGAGGAACAACATGGAGATCAGCTGGGAGGTCGGTTCCGAGCGTAATCTCTGATTGGCCCTTAAAGCGCAGTGAATTCCGTTTTAATCACTGTTTGACTGGTTCTCCCCCATCGTGGTGCGGGGTCTCCAGCCGCTGACGTACCGGGAGTGGAACGGGCCCTACCTGAAGTACCTGGTGTGGTGGAAGAGGAAAGACTCCAGGGAGGAGTGGAAGAACGCCACCACCAAGTGGCTGAGGTACTACATCTACGACGCCGACACCTTCACCCCCTATGAGATCAAGGTCCAGGCGGTCAACAGCTTCGGTCTGGGACCCGAGTCCAAGGTCATCATCGGATACTCTGGAGAGGACCGTGAGTGTTGTATTGCGTTATAATGTGTTAACGTCACAATCAATGTATGGAAGAAAACCTTTACACTGTTTCTTATGGGGCCGCAAACTATTTACTGGGCAAGTATTCAATTTATACAAAATAATGGTACTGCATCATCCCCTGTTCCCTAGGGCCTAGCACGGCTCCCCTGAACCTGCGGGTGTCGGACATCGAGAGCACCCAGGTGACGGTGCACTGGGACCCTGTGGCTCGCAACAGCCTCATGGGGGAGCTCAAGGAGTACAAGGCAGGTCCACCTCTACATTGACTATGTGATGACACGCGCCCAACGACTGTGAGACCAGTGTGGGTGTAGCATCGGTGATGTCACCCATCGGTTTGCATGTGACTGTTTTGAGGGTGAAGATTTGCCTTCTATTGAGATTTACATTCTTTGGAACCATACAAGGAACCAATCGATACTTTACATATTGACGTCAGGACTTGAACGGTCGCCTCACACTTGTACATCAATGGCCAAAACTCCTAATTTAAAATATATAACATATATATTATAACACTGACACTATATAACACTAATATTGAATCTTTGGTCATTTTTGATTGAGCGTAACCAAACAAATAAAAAAATGATTCTCTTTGTATCAAAAGAATCCAATTACATTTCTTCTTTCTTCTTCTTATCAAATAAACAAACTGATTCAATGGGAAAAAAAACTGCCACTGACTGGAATTTACATTCTCTGAATGTCCCATCACACGCTGTATTTTCTGAATGACTTGACTTCATCTCCCACAGGTGTATTACTGGAGGGACAGCAGCCAGCTCAGGTGGCTGAGCGTCAGCCGGGCCATGAAGTCCAAAGGTTTCCCGGTCGTGGACACAGAGTACACGGGTATCCTGGATGAGCTGCTCCCCTACAGCAACTACAAGATGCACATCGTGGTAGCCAACAACCGGTACGACGGCCCGGCCAGCCATACCATACAGTTCTCCACCCCCGAAGGAGGTAAGAAGCTACGATCAGACACGACAAACCAGTTAATCACAAAACACAGCACTATCTCCCGGACTAAGAACTTAATCCACACTAATTATGTGTGTTTTACACACGCCGTATGCTGCTTGTTTTCCTCGCCTTGTTTGTGTGTCTGTCTGCAGTCCCGTCTGTTCCCAAGTCCTTCCGGATCCAACAGAGACATCTGGACACCATTTATGTGGACTGGGCCTTGCCGGCTGAGCCCAACGGCATCATCACCGGCTACACGCTCAAGTACCAGACAGGCAAGCGGCTTTGTGCTCCAAACAGCGTTTGTACAGCGAACAGAGGACAGGGCCTCGCTGCTGTTCACGAGACTCCTGAGCTCACTGAATCGAGGCAAACGTGTTGTGATTTGTCGACGCCACCCCGGCTAAACATGCACCTCACAAGTCCTAACGAAGTACACAATTATCAAGGCAGTTGTTGTGCCTCAAAACATGATATACACACGCAAGTACACAGCCCTCTATGTAACGTACCATCCTCTAGGGTACTGCGTCAGGTACCGCCCTCCCACATCCCCCATCATGTTTCCCTCTGCGACCACAGTGAACGCCACCAGAGGAGAGGAGATGCGAGTGGAGGAGTTCTACTCAAACGTCACCAGTTTCTCCGTGCGCCGCTACGACCGCTACACCCGCTACAGATTCTCTCTGGCGGCCAAGACTCAGGTGGGCCCGGGGGAGTGGCACACGGAGGAGTCAGCCCACTACACCACTGAAGGTAGGTGCTCTGTTCTCTACCCCGAGTACAACAGTGCTCAAACACCAGAATGCATCATGGGATGTTTGGTCGGAGATGCTCCGCAATAAAATCCTAAATGAATCAAAGCCAAAGCTAATGAAAACGTAGTTTTGCCACGTATTGTGTGAGAAACGAATTCACGATTAAATTACTGAACAATGACCCAAAAAACATTACTACCAACGTACTAACCAACATTCCAATGGACTTCCAAAATTAAGGCGGTCATTGTGATATACAAGCCTTTTAGGCCAGATAGTGTATTGGCAAGTCCAAGATGAACACCTGAAAACCAGCTTATGGAAGAGCCACTAGAACAGACTCACTCACTCAAACACAAACACACACACACACACACACACACACACACACACACACACACACACACACACACACACACACACACACACACACACACACACACGCACACTTGTCAGCCTCTGTGCCTCTGCGTCTCCAGCCTATGCCACTGACCAGGTGGACCTCTCCACCAAGGGCTGGCTGATCGGCATCATGTGTGCTGTGGCCATCATCGTACTCTTCCTCCTCATCGTCTGTTTCATCAAGAG
The DNA here is from genome assembly GCA_900323355.1 of Merlangius merlangus. NCBI lineage: Eukaryota > Metazoa > Chordata > Actinopteri > Gadiformes > Gadidae > Merlangius > Merlangius merlangus. Next base: position 11,479 of record OOFH01049170.1, read on the forward strand.
GAGCCGGGGAGGGAAGTACCCAGGTACTGTCGGTAGAGCGCTGGACGTTTAGTACCTTCAGTCCTGAAAGGTGCATTTCAACAACCAGCATGGTTTATTGAAGTGTGTGTGCTTAACATGGTGGTCCTTTTTCTTCTGATGCTTTAGTGCGGGAGAAGAAAGAAATTTCGTTAGAGCCTGTGGATGACAAGGACCAGGAGGGAACATTCGACTATCGGTGAGCTGCCCCACACCAAACCGTACCCACCCCTCCATGTTGTAGCGTCATATAATGATGACTGACGACATGAAATGGTAATAAATACTGGACGGGAAATAATATAAAATAAATAGTATGTTTCTACAGAAAGCCACTCTGCAGCTGTGTATGAATGTTGTTTATTAATGCACTGCTATCAGAGATGCTTCATGTATAAAACAGTATTAATGTGTTTTTTGTACTACTACTTGAACTAAATACATGAATTTTCTTATTTCTTCCCCCAATTCACTCTACCTTATCCATTTAAATCTATGTTCTCCTTAAACTTCCCAAACTATAATTTTTCACACTGGATTATTCAAGGTCTCTGGAAAGGTACGAACCCACTGACACAATGACACTGTTGATATGGCTGCAGTAAAACCTATTTACTATTGTAATATTTTATTGATATTTATTGGCCATATGAACATTAGCGCCCTGGTATCTATGTCGGAGCGTGGTGGCTTGTATGATTAATGGTTAAGTAAACAGTGTGCTTCCGATTTAGGACAAAGAGCATAAATTAAAGGAATTCACATTTTGTGTATTACCATACAATGGGTTTTATGCCTTTAGGAGGGGGATAATGCATTAAAGGAATCCACATTTTTTTGTATTACCATACAATGCTTTATGCCTTTTCTGTTAAACAATATTCATCATTTCAGGATCGCACGTGTGGTCACACTTCCCTACCCCCGACGGTAAGTCATCTCCTCCTGTGCTTTATCTTTTATCAAATACCACGATATGCACCGTGGTACCACATAAACACATACGGTGAGGGCTGAGGTCCGGTCCAGGACGTCGTGGGTTCACGGACCTGCGGCCTCAACCCCTCTCCCCTCTCCCGCCCGCAGGGAGGAGGAGAGAGGCCTGCAGCGGGGCCAGGCCTCGGTGGAGCCCATCATGAAGCGCACGGAGAGCGACGACAGCCTGGTGGACTACGGCGACGTGGAGATCCAGTTCAACGAGGACGGCTCCTTCATCGGCGAGTACACGGGCAGCAGCAGGAAGGACGCCGCGCGGGACGCCCGCGACGTCCGGGACGAGATGGACTACGGCGGGAACATGGACCTGCACTCCACCATGAACGCAATCTACTCCATGGCCTGACCCGTCTCCGGGCTCTGGAAAAGACCCGGAGGTGGGGGGGGGGAAGTGCCTTTAATCTCTATCAACGTGCACTTTGACTTTTTACTCTGACGGACAAGATTCAGCCAGAACAGGTTGTGAGCGGTCAGAGGTCACCAAAAAGATGAAAAAAATATGGATTTGAAAGGGCGTTGTCTTCTGCAAAGTGTCACGCAGTGTGTGTGTGTGTGTGTATGTGTGTGTGTGTGTGTGTGTGTTCATTTGTGCATGTATGCTTTCGAGGAGTGTTTTTACTGTTTCATGTGCAAAAGGCATCTCTTGCAGATCCCCCTTGTAATGTATTCCTCGCTGTCCGAGCAGTCTGTCTGGATAGCGAAACACTAACCTTCACGCTCCTCTGCCTTCGTAACCCCCGTCGAGAACAAACCAATATTTGGCTGGATGTTTTCATGCAGTGTTGTTTGACTTCTAGAGCTGAGTGACTATTTGTGTCTTTTCTTTGCGATTTTGGTAAAAACTTTGTTTTTAAGATAAGTTTAAAGCTGGAAAATGTCATTGTCTGGAACAAACAAGGGTTAAGCCAGTGAAAATTTGTTTTGCGAATAGGTCCCGTCTTTAATCCATCCATTAACTCCTGCTATATTAACCCCTTTAAGACGTGTCACTTCATGTCACGTAATTGGAAAAGGTCAATGTCTGGAACAAAGAAGAGTTAAGACAATGAAAAATAGTTTTGTGAATAGGTCCTATCTATAAACCCGTCATTAACTCCTGCTATATTTAACTCTGTGAGAGGAGTCACCTCATGACCTTCCATCAGTGCCAGGGGGCTTATGGAGTTGCTTTCTGTTTGAACTTCAACATTTGATATTCCAATGATGTTTACAGTGCGATTCCAAAGGCAGTATGTCCTTGGACACTTGTGCTGCCAGTTTATAATTTTATGGCACGCCTTTTCAATTTTTATTGCGTTGTAGCTTCATTTCATTGGAGCACAAGCGATGAAAGCAGAGCTTCATTGTAGTCCAAGTCTCCATAAAACTATCGTAAACAGGCAGACAGCCTTTGTGCACAATTGTATTAGTGGGTTTTTTTGGTCTTCAATTTAAGATCTATATGGAAGTAAACTGTATTTTTTTTGCATGCTATATTATTTGCTTTAATTGACTTGTAATATGATCTATATTTATCAACAACAGTAATTCAAATGCAAGTAAATCAATAAACACTCCATTGAAATATCAATCTCTTTAAAGTGACGATCCCATGAGGTATTCCTCTTCCTGGCCTTCCTCCTCCAGAATAACTAAACGTCGCTTGCTATTTCTTCAATTAGAGCCACTTACTTTTCCAATCAGGCGTAGATATAAGTGAGTCATATGAGGAGATTTGCTAACCAGTTTCATAACACAATCTGCTCAGTCAAAGATCTGAATCCAAATATTTGAGTGTTGTTGTTCAGGGATTCCCAAGACTGAAGTAAATCTGGGATAAACTCCACTTCAATTTCACTTAAGTTAAACAATTTATTTTTATATTTTATATAATTGAAGCACTTGCTAGGAAACCCATTATAAATGCATGCGTCATATATATTATCTTATCCACAGCGCAGCCCTTTTATTAGTGCAACTGTAAAACAAATGCATGGTTTACATTACCCAACTACTTAATTACCCTAATCAAGATAAATCAGATAGGGAAGTTAATCATTTTTTAAGATGCCTAACATAGTCGTAATGTACTGAAGCTATTGAGACATCTTGTACTGGACCGTCTATGTGGTCAGGAGGCAAGCCTTTGATCCTGACACCTACTCCCGGTCGATAAATAACACTGCAGCACAGGCTGAGTCTCCAGAGTGTCCTCCAACATCTGTAAGTCTTTGCTCTGGTGTCTGGTGTAATCTTTATACATTCATATAATAATCTGTTATCTCTCATATTCATTTTTTGTATTTTTTTATTCATTGACTGCTGCTAATGGAGAAACAAAATCCAGTGCTGAGTTAGTAGTCAGCATCTCCTGTTTTGGGAAATTATGTTTTGTTTTCAACCAATAGCTGGTTGATGTTTGGTTTTGGATGAGTGATGAATGCAGATTGTCCTCCCTGCAGGTGTCACCATAACGAGAGCAAACCACAACCAGCCATGGCCAACCTAACCATCCTGTCTGGTAAGTTTCTCCTTTTGTTCATCAGTAAAATACCATACCTGTTGGAAATATTAATTCAATGTTCATCAAATATAACTCTTGTTTGTTTTTAGGATTGGTTCTTTTAATGTCTCTCCAAGTGGGTATGTCTCCAATTTCATACCTTTTTCTGAATTATGTCTTATAATTAGTTTTTGTTCATACTTACAATTTATTTTCGCTCATACATACAGTAAATATACAGTCTATGCTGAGGTGACCATATTCCCCAAACAAAAAAGCCGACCATTTGTAGTTTGGAGATCCATATATTGGCAGAAGGCCTATGTGCCCAAAGGCTTACTGTGTTAAAGGCTTTGGTTAACCAGCAAAAACACGCCAAGCAGCAGCCCGTATCTGGCTGAGGGTAGGTTGATAGATACACCCAGGGGGTCACAGCCTGTCAAAGAGACACAAAACTAATGACCAGCTGTTGAAAATAATATTCATGAGCAAGCTGGAACCTTTTGGCATTTAAAAATCAATTACATATTTAATAAATCTATCTAAAACTATACCTGGGAAACGTAGATGTCTGGTCACCCTAGTCTATGCAACATGTCCAATCATGTGTCGTGCTTCCTTTCCAACAGTGACGTCCACCAAACTGGTTTGCTACTTCACCAACTGGTCCCAGTATAGGCCGGGTGTGGGTAAATACCTGCCTGCTAACGTGGACCCCCACCTGTGCACACATCTGATCTACGCCTTCTCCATCCTCAACCATGCCAACGAGCTTGTCACGTACGAATGGAACGACGATGTCCTCTACAAGTCCTTCAACGGACTCAAAAGAAGGTACACATACCAAGTTAACAACTACGCAGGGCTAACACTGAAAACAAACCACACTTTGGAAAAGAACATCTAAAATACAGACCACTATGTTTTTCTTTGTATTAATTTAGCTATTTTCAAGCTTTCTAGATCTGCTAAAGTTAGATTGCAGAGATGTGGGTCGGGGGGTATCAGTTAATGTGAGGCTCAGGCATCTTTGCTTCCACAATACTCGTATCATCAGATTGACAAAACAAAACGTAAATGGAATTATAGTGGAAGAAAATCTGTTAATTTGCATTAAATACCTCTTCTGCCACATTCATTAAAGAAACTATACACCAGCAAACCTGCACTTCAGCAACGTTAAACCAATACCACATAAAATACAAGATGGGAAAAAAACAATGTTTAGAGATTAGCTCTATTTACTGAGTCATAATGCATATGGTATTGGCACTCGGATATGGTGAGATCCCTGCAGATTCCTGTCCTTATTGACTTGGGTTTTACCACATGATCATGTTCTACAAGGGCCAGGGAGGGAGATAGTTCACTGCTGACAAATGAAGGCAAATGGAAAATAAAGATTTATTATAATCTATGTTTTAGACTAATATTGTTAGAAAAGTATTAAAAGTAGTCTTCTCGTGTTTATTCAACAGCAACCCTAGCCTGAAGACATTATTGGCTGTTGGTGGCTGGAACTTTGGAACCTCACAGTAAGTAAAAAGTGAGAATATGAAGATGAATGCTTTATATGCTACAGCCTGTTCTTTACACATGTCCTACTTGTTCATTTAGGTTCAGCATCATGGTGTCTACTGCTGACAACCGCCAGAGATTTATCCAGTCTTCCATCCGTCTCTTGAGAACACATGGTTTTGATGGGCTGGACCTGGACTTTGAGTATCCTGGCTCACGGGGTAGCCCACCACAAGACAAGCAAAGGTTTACTTTGCTCTGCAGGGTCAGTCCATTTACTCAAAGTCCAACTATTGATAAGCATGTCATCATTTATTACCCCATGATTATTAGGTGAGGTTAGACACATGACTTCACTCTTATTTTATCATTATTATTCCTCTTATCATTATTACTATAATAAAAGTTATCATCATTATTATTACACTTATTAATATTATTATTATTATTATTATTATTATTATTATTATTATTATTATTATTATTATTATTATTATATAAGTTATCGTTATTATTCTCTTTATTATTTTTACCATCATATAAGTTATCTATTTTATAATTTTACAAATTATCCATTTATTTGCAAATCTAAAAGTGAATTCCTAATTCTTTCTTTGGTACAGGAGTTGCTTGATGCTTTTCAAAAAGAGGCAGTTGAGACCAGGAGGCCAAGGCTGCTGGTCACCAGCGCAGTGGCTGCTGGGAAGGAAACCATTGACAACGGTTTTGAGATTGCTGAGCTGTCAAAGTGAGTCTTGTTACGACAGCAAGAGCCTCGGGAAAACACCTCAATGTTATTATCCCAATTGGTCTCAAGCTGTCCCGTATCTTTTTTCCATTTAGTATTCTAGATTTCATCAACGTTATGACCTATGACCTCCATGGAGCATGGGACCCCATGACCGGTCACAACAGTCCGCTGTACCGCAGTTCTTCTGACGAGGGGATTAACGTTTTCTTCAATGTGGTGAGTTTACAGCCACTCGTCTTCCACAACGGAGGCCTTACAATCCGATAAGTCTCTTACATTTTTGGTTCTGCTTTTAAATGTTCTCGTATGTGCAGGACTTTGCCATGAAGTACTGGAGAGACCAAGGAGCTTCCACTGACAAGCTGTTGCTTGGTATCGCCACCTATGGGCGGACGTTTCGCACGACCGGGCCAGCAGCAGGACTGGGGTCTCCAGCCAGCGGAGCGGCCTCGGCGGGCGCCTACACCCGGGAGTCAGGGTTCTGGGCCTACTATGAGGTGTTGCTTCAGACCAGCGCAGCATTGCTCCACCTTCCTTCATGTTTTTGTTGCACCATCACATCCCCCTTTCATTTTGTTTGGATGCTAGATTTGCCCGTTCCTTAATGGAGCAAAGGTTGGTTGGATCGATGAGCAGAAGGTGCCGTACGCCACCAAAGGAAATGAGTGGGTTGGATATGATAACAAGGAGAGCATTGAGATCAAGGTAAAACATGTGTGGAGTAGTATAACAATATTAAAATAACCAAAATAGGCATGAAAATATGAATACTGTGCGGAAAGAACTCTTTATAGTTTGTGAAATTGTTCTAGTTTTGATTGTTTCACATATACTGTAAATGTACTGAATTGTATGGTTTATTTTCATTCCATAGGTAGAGTACCTCAAAACCAACAAGTATGCAGGAGCGTTCATTTGGGCTCTTGATCTAGATGATTTCTCAGGACAGTTCTGCAATCAGGGGAAAAATCCTCTGATTAGCCACCTCCGTGCTCTTCTGAATTCAGGTAAACACCCATCTCCACACTCCACCTCCACACACAAAACATTCAAAGCATCTCCGATAGAAGCTGACCGTTCCTTTTCTTGCCAGATGGGCCACTTCCCGTTCCCACTACAACGATAACAGTTCCGACTTCAGAGCCACACGTCACTCACAGCAGCACC